>PVJH01003465.1:26329-136515 GCA_004026705.1 Nesogale talazaci
CCACATGGGGTATGGTGAAAAATGAGTATGATTTTCCCAGCTGCAGGTAAAGCCAACAAGTGAGGGTGGGAGTTCCCACAACTGGTTCATCAGAGTTGGCCTAGGTTGAGGGAAGTATCCTGGAGGTCATTGTGGCTTATGAAAGGAAAGAAAGCGAGAGAAAAGAAGAAAGAGAGATAAAGGAAAAACTAATGACAATAACAAAAATAAAAATGAAACCAACACACACAAACACAAACACAAAAGAAAAAGTCAAATAAAGAAAACAAAAAAAAAAAGAAAAACTGAATCGGCTGAGACTGTAGCATGAAAGAGAGAAGAGTTTGAGGAAGAGAAAAAAAAAAGAAGAAATAGCAAAATATGTAGCAAAGTAAGAAAAAAGAAGGAAAAATGGATAAAGAGATAGCTGAGCACAGAACCACGCCTTGTTCAGAATTGCCTCGTGATGTATGCAGCACTGTAATGGGTGGAGCTCTCCCAACTGGGTGAGCAGAGTTGCCCTAGGCTAAGGGGCTGGAAACCAGCAGTGCCATGTGAAAGGAAAGAGAGGGAGAGGAGCGAAACTGAAAAGAAGAAAAGAGAAAGAGAAGAAAGTAACACAAAAAGAAGGGGTAAA
Organism: Nesogale talazaci; assembly: GCA_004026705.1. Taxonomy (NCBI): domain Eukaryota; kingdom Metazoa; phylum Chordata; class Mammalia; order Afrosoricida; family Tenrecidae; genus Nesogale; species Nesogale talazaci. The sequence continues at coordinate 26,946 of PVJH01003465.1, forward strand.
ACACATCTGTTCTGGCTAAGACTGTGATGGGAAAGAGAGAAGAACAAAAGCAAAGTGTAAAAAGAGGGTTGATCCCTAATCACCTGAACATGGAACTGGGGGGTTTAAAACTTGCCCCAAAGAGGCAGGTTGGTATGCCCTTTTCAGTGCAGAGTCCCAGGGGTGCTCAGCAGAATTGTCCTACTTCACAAGATCACCATAGAGGCCAGACCGAGGTTTCCTCAGCACTGTGGAGCACAGCACTCCCACGGAGGGCAGGCTGAACTTCCTCCTGCTCGTTGGGTGGAGTTACCTTAGGTGGAAGGTCATTGTGCAGAAGCCAGCAGTGGTATATCAAAGGAAAGAGGGGGAGAGAAGAGGAAAAAGAAAGAAAGGAGAAAAAAACACAAAACAAAACAGGACCCATTGAAACAGACTGCATTGGGAAAGATAGAAGGGTGAGAGAATCAAGAGAGAATATAAAGGATACTGAGTTAGAAGATAACTGATCACCGGACAGTGGAGCTGAAGGAGTTCTAACCCTTCCTCAAGGTAGCAGGGTGGTGTGCCTGTTTGGAGTAGAGTCTCCTAGATGCTGGGCAGCAGTTCCCACAGTGATGTTAAACCCTGGAGTTACTGATATAGCTGCCTTGTGTTGTATATAGCACTGCAGCAGGCGGGGGTTGGGGGGGTGGAGTTGCCTCAACCTTTGCAGGGCCTCTGAATAGGCAGAGAATTGCCCCTGCCACATGGAGGAACGGCAGGTCCTCCCCAGCTATGTGTAAGATCACTGAGGTCAGACAGTAGCTCCTCCAGTTGGAATGAGACTTATATGTAGCAATGAAAATATTTTCAAGCATTTTTTTACTAAACATCCAATGCATTATACTAATAAGCATAATGTGTACTGATGTTTTCATTTAGTCTTACTATAGATTTAGGTTGCAATTGTGAATACACTTAGGCAAAACCAAACTAGAACAAAACAAAAACAAAAGGCACCACATTATGAAACAAGTATGTAGGAATATGAGAAACCTGTTTTCATTTTTATTTGTTTTTAAAATAGTCCATGATGCCAACAAGACATAAACTTTTCCTTTTTAAAATAATTTTATTGGGAGCACATATAATTCCTATGAAAATCCATACATCCAACCATTGCATGCAAGACACATTTTTACATTTATCGACATCATCATTCTCAACACATTTTCTTGTTACTTAAGACTTTGCTATTAGTTCCTCATATTTCCCCCTTCCTTCCTGCTCCCCCCTTCCTCATGAACCATCGATAATTTATAAATTGCTATTATTTTGTCAAATCATACATTGTCTGATGTCTCCCTTCATCCACGTCCTTATTGTCTGTACCTCAGCGAGGAGGTTATATTTGGATCCATGTAATCAGTTCCCCCTTTCTACTCCACCTATCCTTCTCACTCCCTGAATCACTGCTCTTACCACTATTCCTGAAGGGATCATCTGTCCTAGATTCCCAATGTTTTCAGTTCCTATCTGTACCAGTGTACATCCTCTGGTCTAGCCAGATTTGTAAGGTAGAATTAGGATCATGATAGTGGTGGGTGGGGGAGAGAAAGCATTTAAGAACTAGAGGATGGGATGGAGGCTCAATTCCAGCAGCGGCTCCACAGAAGCAAACACTGGGCCTCCTACTCCCACCACCAGAGGGCAGTGATGCCCCCCCCAAAAAAAGGAACTAGAGGAAATTTGCCTATGTCATTTTTACTACACTGTACCCTGACTGGCTTATCTCCTCCCTGTGACCCTTCTGTAAGGGGATGTTGGCAAGACATAAGTTGTAATCTCCATGTTTAGGTACCTTTAGTTGAAACCCTTTTATAATAAATTATTTAAAACATTGCTTTTGACTCCTTTATTTAGTAGAGAGTTGGAGGTCAATTAAAAAAATATTTTCCTGAACAATATCCTTTTCATGGCGTTTTTCACCTCTCTGTTTCTCAGACTGTAAATCAGAGGGTTTAGCATAGGAATGATAAGAGTATAGAACACTGCTATAATCTTGCTTTTCTCTGGTGAAGAAATAGCTCCCGGCTGGGCATACATGAAGAACACAGTCCCATAGAATAAACTCACCACAGTGATGTGAGAGGTACATGTGGAAAAGGTCTTACTTCTGCCATGGGTGGAAGGGATCTTCAGGACCGTGGAGAGGATGTAAGCATAGGAAACCAGAATGACCATTGTGGTAGCAACGATGATGAAAGCAGAGAGGATGAAGAGCACAATTTCATTCACAAAGGTGTCCACACACGAGATCTTGATCAGGACGGGGACATCACAAAAAAAGTGATCCAGTCTATTTTCACCGCAGAAACGCAGACTGAAGGTGAAGCCCGTTTGAATCATTGAATTGATGCATCCACATAGGTAGGAGCCAACCACCAGGCGCACGCAGGTCTCCTGAGACATCCGGACGGTATAGAGGAAAGGCGAACAAATGGCTGAGAAGCGATCATAAGCCATCACAGCCAGGAGAATGCCCTCAGTGCCGACAAAGAGAGCAAAGAAAAAGAATTGGGTGGCACAGCCGTTGTAAGAAATCTTCTTGTCCTTGGACAAGAAATTTGCCAGAGTTTTGGGAGCAATGACGGTGGAGTAACACAGGTCTAAATAGGACAGATTTCTGAGGAAGAAATACATGGGCGTGTGAAGTTTGGAGTCCAGCGTGATGACAATGATCATGCTAACATTTCCCACCACAATGACCAGGTAGATAAGCAAGAAGAGTAAAAATAAAAGAATCTGCATTTCTGGAGATGTCCTGAATCCCAGGAGAATAAACTCTGTCAACTCTGAAAAGTTCCTATTCGGCTCACTCTTCATAACTGAGACCTAGCTGAGAAACAAGTCAGCGGTAAGTCAGGAAGCCCAGGGAAAACTGTGTCACCTGAACTTGCCGAGGTGGCAAACAAGCATTCTACTAGAAACCTAGATTTTCTTGACAACGCATTTGAGAGCACAGTTTTACATTTACTAGCCTCAATGCCCAATCACATTAAGATTGTTTAGGCTTGTAAACTTATGTTAATTCAACACGACATAGGAAATATGTGTGGTCAGAGAATCTTTCTAGCACTAATCAATTCTCATTATAGGCCATGTGTAAACAGCTTCACAATTAGAAGGGCTGAATCCAAATTTACTTTTTTAGGTATAAAGCAGCCTACCTAATTTTCAGCGCCTCCAAGACCTCTTCTGTCAAATGCCTCTGAGTCGATTTTGACCTAGAACGAGAGAGACCATGTGTCAGAGTTGAAATACTCCAGGTTGTCATCTCTGTGGTATCCTATCACCATTCTGTGAACCAGTTAATAGGTTCAAACTCTCTGTGAACAGCCGCGTGCTGAAACATTGTGTGACCAAGGCTGCCTTTGTTCTGTTTTGCAAGTAGAGATTGAGATGGAAACATGAATCGATTCTTTCTCCAGTACAAGATACATTCTTCTATATTAAAAGCATCAGAAACATGAAATCGATGTTTCTTACGGTCACCTACAGACGTAGAGAAAGTCATCTCAAGGGATAAATCAAACCTTTCCTCTCACTCTTTCTTTTCTATCTCTACATTTTACTTCCTCCTCTACTAATTATGGCTGCTAGTACCTTGCAACTCGGCAGCCAAATTTCAGCAATCAAAAGGATAAGACTTCAACTATGTGACTTATTCTCACACATATTCTTATATAACTGGAAGCACTAGAGTGAAAGTACAATATTCCTCACAAGAACTAGAAAGTATGTTCCTGTTTCTGTGGTTAAGAAAACAGAAAGTATAATGAAAACAAATTGGGGGGAGAAAACGATGCTGCAGACATTCGGCTCTGGGTTCTTTTTGTAGCTGTGAGCACACATTTCCAGGAGAGATCCATCCCAGGAAAAGACCATCGTAGCTGGTAAAGGAGAGGGGGCAGCAAACACGGGGAAGAGCCTCAACAAGATGGATTGACACAGTGACTGCAACGATGGTCTCAAACAATGGCCAGGAGAGAGCGGCATTTTGCTCTATTGTACACAGGGTAGGAATCAACTTGATGAAACCTACCAACCGCATGAGTGTTTAATTACAAATAATAAAGAAATATATTGAGGCATGTTCTGTCTGCATCTTCATGAATGCCCTCACCAGTGTCCCTACTCATTTACCCACTCTCCCAAAAATAGAGGAGTAAAGAAAGGAATTGATAAAATATTACTAGTAAGTATAAGGTATCGGAAAAATTAAGTGGGAAAAGTGCATTTTGATGCAATTATGTGGTCTATGACCATGTTTCATTTTGAAACAAAGAGGAAAGATTTCTTTTTCTTAAGAAGTTGGATAGCATACTTGGAGTCATATGAGAAATTTTCAAAAATTAAAATAGGAATAGAGTCGCAAGAAGAGAAGGTGGTTTTGTGTCTATTATGAATGCTTTTGTAAAGTTCAAATGCTTTATTCGCTAAAAGCATCATGTTTGAATTTGCATAAATGCTTATGTTAATCCAAGACTTGTCACCCAGTAATCTTAGATAAACTATTTAACTGGCATGCATTTCTGTATTTTCATCAGAAAAGCATAACAAAAAACACCTTAAATTTTTTGCATCAAGTCTCCTTTTTTGGCTAAAATTGACAACATGGGCAAGTGCTGCCAGAAATGTTTGATTTGATTAATTGTTGATATTTAAGGATTCAGAAAACTTTTACTGTTTCCAAGTTTTTCTCTACCTCCCACTCAATTACACAACTCTAGAAATTTGCAACCCACGGATTTAAAACACTTTCACTTAGAACATCTACTACAAGAGACATATTCGAGGATGAAAGCCAATTAAGTAAAATATGTAGCTCCTTGAGAATAGAAAGCACTCAACAAATAATAACTACTAAAAAAACTAATCAGAAATTTCTAATTTATTAAAGATTAGTACATACCTTATTTGAGATCTACCAGAGTACAAAAGAAACTTCTTTACAGAATTAAGCATGTTGATTTTTCTTTTAAAGAAGACTTTGGGAAAAACATAGCCTATTACACAAATGGCTCACTATCTATCAGATTTCTTTAAGTCATTCATGACACTTAAAGGATGCATATCTACTTCTAAGTTTAATCTACCTTTTTAGAATCAAAAGAAAACCCTAATCTGAAACTTCAGTTTGAACTTTGAGAAATGTCTTAACTTTTTTTTAAGTAAGAACCACACTTGTTATGCTATCTGCCACAAATTCTCCTTAATCTTTCACATGCTTTAATATAATCAGGACAGTGCATTCGAAAATATGCGTGAATCTGTCATCTTTTTCAAAAATAAAAGGGACCCTAGAGGTCAATTAGGTCAGGACTTAACAAACTTCTTCAGTGTCACCTGGGAAGGCTTTTTTTACTCTGTTTTTTGCATTGATTCTTGGGTCATAGTTCATTGTTAATTAAATTGAAGTTTTAAAAACATCTGTAAATGAAGAGGTGTGGTGCAATTTTTGGAGTGTGTTTTTCTATTTGGTTTCAGATTCTCAAATGGCTCATCTAAAAGCAGCCCCTAGTAAAAATTTGACACCAATGGCCTCTTATTGATTACAGGGAAAATAGCAATTTGCCACAAGTCAAATATCTCACAATGATAAAAAGATCCTTGAGAGGCTATTTCTTACGTTTCATTGCAGTACTTCATGATATTACAACATTTATGTTTACTTAGCATCTATATGCAGTTGTCGTCATTAGGTTATATTGACTTTGCTCCACATCATAGCAAGCCTGTGCACAACAGAATGAAGCATTGCCCCAGTTCTGTGACATCCTCACAGTTGTTGTTATGCTGGCGACCATTGTGCAACCACAGTGTCAATCCAATGTGCCAGACGGCTTCCTCCTTTTTACCAAGTATGGGGTTCTTCTCCAAGGACTGGTCTCTCTGATAATATGTTCAAAGTACAGGAGACAAAGTCTCCCTCACCTCTTTCTAAGGAGCTATCTTGGTGTAATTCCTCCAAGACATATTAGTTGATTTTTCTAACAGTACTTCTAGTATTCTTCGTGATCTAGATATGTCAATTTCTCGTTTTCACATGCATATGAGGTCACTGAAAATACGATGTCTTCGGTCAGGGGCATCTTAGTTCTCACGGTGACAACCTTGTTCTTTAACCCTTTAGATCATTTGCCCAAAAATGATTGATCATTCGATTTCTTGACTGTTGCTTTCATGAACATTAATCATGGATTTAAGTAAAATGCAGTTCTTGGCAACTTAAATCTTTTTTCCCCAGTAGTCAGTTTTAAGGCTAAAAACCCATTATCTTGTTTTTCTGACCTGTGGATACTGACCTATCAACAGATTCTGAAGGTCAATTACATCAATTTAATGTGATCACAAATTGATGCTGATATAAACCATGCACAACTCATTTCCTGGTAATTGATTTCATTTCTTTATTGTACTACTCCATCTCTGCCAGTTTATCATAATGTGGTGGGTTGAGTGTTGTTATGATGCTGGAAGCTATGTCGCTGGTATTTCAAATTCCAGGAGGGTCATGCACAGACCTTGAAGAAGGAATCAGCTATTCACTTGGAGAAATTAACCCCTGAAAACTTTTTGCATTGTATTGAAATAACATCAGATACTGAAGGCACAGAAAATTGTCAGAGATTGTGCAGAGGATGTATTCCTCAGGTTGAAGGGCACTGAAAAGGTGACTGAAGGGAAAATGATTTCTCAAAGCAAAATGGACAATAATGACATGAGTGGAGTAAAATCTGTGAGAAAGAAACCTTCATGAATCTTCATTTGCTGATGTGTGATAACTCTAAGTGAGAATGAACAACTACAAATATCTATGAATATTCAGAATTTGATGTGTCAAAATATGAATCTAAGAAAAATTGATGGTCACAAAAATGAAATGGAACATAAAGAATTGCATCTTAGGTGTCAGTGAGCTGAAATTAATTGATATTTAAAATAGAAAATCATGGGTTATTGTTATAGAGTGAGACAATCAACAGAAATGTCACTGCATTCATCATCAATAAAACTTTTCAAGATCTTGAAGTTCCATGCAGTCTGTGATACAATTATATCTATCCACAATCAAGGAAATTCAATAAATACTGTTAATTTAATTTATGAACAAAATGCTAAAACTAGTGATGAAGAAGATGAATAATTCTACCAATGTCTTCAGTAAGAAGTTGACCAGAAATTCAATAACGATGCATTGATAATTATTTGCCTAAGAAATGCAAAAACAAAGAGGAGAAAGCAAAACTGGGGGAAATAGGTCTTGATGATAGAAATGAAGCTGGAGATCACATGATAGAATTTTGCAAAACCAAAGATTTTTTAATAGCAAAAAGGAATCCAAGCTCAAATTTTCCACTATTCAAACAGCAAAGTTGAAAAGACAACAACAACCAAAGACCCTGCTCTTGTAACTTGGCTCAATTGGTCCAAAATGAAAGTCGGATTTTAAAAACACCTGAATGGGCTGTGGGTGAGTCAGGAGAAGCATCTCACCTGTGGCAGTCATATGCTTATGTTAATTTCATGATGGAGATGTAGGGGTGGAGTCTAGCCTGTTCATCTGGAGATCGCCATTGAGTAACCAATGAGGTCTCTGTGTGGGCATGGCTTTCTCCTGATATGTCTGGGAAATCTCACGATATTTCCCTCGTGAAGATGAGAAGCTATCTCTCCAGGTTTGGGGAGTTAGTCTCAGAGAAGATGAATCACAGACAAGACAAGATGGCAGCGTCTGAGGAACTGGAGAAGCCACACAGCTTTGCCCTGACAGAGTCAGACCTCTGAAGCTGGAGAGGCCACATGGGACCCCTGCCAGCGATGAGTTACTTCTGCCACCACTGGATGCTGTTGATGGACCCTGAGCCCTGGAGACGAGAAGCCATGGGGAGACCCCTGCCAGAGCTGGGGTTCGGCACCCACTGACCTTTGACTTCATGAGTTGGAAGGAGACATTATAGACTGGTATCAGACATGTAGGCTAATATCGGACATATGACTTTGGACTGGGTTGGGATGTTTTCTCAGTATTCCATTTCTTATATCCAAATACATGTATATGAATTTGTTCCTCTAGTTTACCCAGACTAACACATCACCTGTGACACATTTTGTCTACAGCAATACATTAGAAAACTGAGCATCATGGAATGCCAGGTTATGAGAGCAAAATACTTCTGCACTGAAGAAGTACTTGAGGTGATCCACCTGCCTCCTTAATACTTAAATATTAATATATGTGCATAGATCTATTTCCCTATACTTATATACTTATATATATGTATTTACATATGTACATGCCTATATTTAGACCTATATTTAAAGTAAATGTACATCACCTCCTAGTTCTTTCCTCTATTTCCTTTTACTTTCCTCTTGGCCCACTATCATGTTAGGCCTTCACCTGTGTTTTAGCAATTCCTCTTACTTGCATTCCCTTTGATCAAGCCCTAGCAAGCATCCTACACCCTTTGCACCATTGCTTTAGATCACTTTTGTTCCCTGGTCCCTGGGTTTGTTAACACGCACTTCCTTTCCCTGATCACTTCCTCTTGTGTGTCCCCCTAGAACCATTGATCCCATTATTCTCTCCTGCAGATTGTTTAGCCCACCTATTTTACCTAGATAGACATGCATAGACACAAATACGCACAAAAACAACATAGAGCAAGACAAAACAGAAAAGAAAATCAAACAGCAGTAACCAAAACCTACAACAAAAAAAGAAAAACCTAAAAATTGTTTGCTTGCTTGTTTGTTTGTTTGTTGACCTTTAAGAGTGTTTTCTGGTGGAGTTAGATGGGATTCCATGCCCTGGTTCCACAGTCTATTTTGGGTATTCCCAAGGGATTCTATTGTTTTGCTTCCTTTTCTGATCTGTTGCATGCCCTTAGCTTTTCACCGCGGTGTGGTGAGGTCAGATTGGGCACAATTCCTCACATGGTGTCTCCAGTGTTGTCCCCCATAGCACTGTGGGTCAGTGTATCATGGTGGGGCTGGCCCTATAGTCCTCTCTGTGCATTGCCTGCTCTGAACAGGAATATCATTCTCAGGCCTTGGTGGGTCTGTCACCTTCCCTCTTTGTTTGCTCCTGTGTGCTTTGATCAGACGTGCCCCTTTCCCAGAGCTGTATCTTCAGTGTCTTCCTCTGAAATGAATTCTTCTGGGCCTTGGGGGTGGGGCTGTCCACATAGCTGTGATTGGAGTTCTATTGACTTTTTATTTTTCTCAAGTGGATATATGGTCTCTAACAATACCTGCTTCATGCCGGGATGTTGCATTCACATCTTGGTGCACCGGAATAACTGGACCAATAGGTTACATCATAAAAAAATAGAAAATATTGAATTTGTTAAGGATTTTGTCTTGCTTGGATCCATAATCAATGCACATGTGAGCAGCAATCCAAAGAATAAGAGACACACATGCAATAGGAAAATCTGCTCCACAAGGCCTCTTTAGAGGACTGAAAAGTCAGGACATTTTGAGGAATTGGGTACACCTTTTGACCCACACATTTTCAGTTGCTCCATATCTATGTGAACGTTGCACATTGAATAAGGAAGACTGAAGAAAAAGTGACGCCTTTGAATTGTGGTTCTGAAGAAGACTGTCAAAAGCATCATGAATTGCGAAACGGAAATACCAATCTGTCTTGGAAGAAGTAAAGCCAGTGTTCCTTGGAGGCAAGAACAAAGAGCCTTCATCTTACATTTGAGGACGTATGTCAGAAGATACAGTCCCTGGAGAAAGATGTGATTGTTGATATACTGCAAGGGCGGCAAAAAAGAGGAAGCCCCTCACAGAGCTGGGTTGACACAGCGTCTCTAACAATAGGATCAGGCATACGAACCACAGTGAGGACGACATGAGACAGAGCAGCATAGGGGCTTGCAGTGAGTCAGCAACAGCACTGTGTTGGTATTTCTAATCAGAGCTATAAGTGAGAAAGAGACATGAAAGGCAATCCAAACTGGTAGAGAAGAAGGAAACTTATTTCTATTTGCAAATGATATTGTCCTACACATAGAAAATCCTAGACTTGATACTCAACAGAAGAACGACTGAAACAAATAGATTTTGCAAAGGAGCCAGGTACAAAGACCCCTGGTGAACTACTGGGTTAGGTTTGGGGCTGCTTACTGCAGGTCATCAGGTGAAGACCACAAGACACTTTGTGGAAGATAGAGGCTTTTAATTCTGGTAAATATGTACAATCTCAGAAACCCACAAGGGCAGTTCTACCCTGTCCTATAGGTAGGTATAAGTCAGAACTGATTTGATTTAGTTTTGGGAGAGCAGAGTACAAGGACTGCATACTAAAATAAGTTATATTTGTCTACACCAGTGGTTCTCAATCTTCTTAATGTAGTGACCCTTTAATATAATTCCTCATCTTGTGGTGACTCCCCCCCCAACCAAAAAATTATTTTTGTTGCTACTTTATAACTGTAATTTTGCTACTTTTCTGTATCAGGCAACCCCTATGAAAAGGTCATTCGACCCCCAAAGGGGTCATGACTGCCAGGTTGAGAACCGTTGTTCTATACTAAGTAAGAAAAGTCTTGAAAGGAAATCAGAAACCAATGCCCTTTACAATAACAGTTCAAGAGATGAAGTACTTAGGAATAAATATAGCCAGAGACACAAAGGATATATATACAGAGATTATGACATGACATATATAGAGATTCACCATTCTGAAGAATATATCATTTTCATTAAAGGAAGACTTAACATTGCAAAAATGTCAATATTGCATATAGATATCTACAGATAAAGTGCAATTCTCTAGCTTTCATCATCATACGTTCAAAAGATGGGAAAATATAATAACTAACCTGAGAAATGCAAAACACTACTAAAAAGAACAAATAAGAGACTTCGCATTCTCTAATCTTAAAATATACTACAGAGTCCTAGTAGTAAAATCACCCTGATATTGGTATCATGGCACACATATAGATCAATAGAATAAAACTGACATCACAGAAGTAGATTCATCCAAAAAAGGACAGCTTATATTTGACAATGAGCGACACCCATTAATTGGGAAATGCGTAGCCTCTAACAAATGGTATTATTAGAGACTATTGTGGTAGTCATGTGCTTATGTTAATTTTGTGATTGAGATGTAGGGGTGGGGTCTCGCCTGTTGGTCTGGAGAGGGCCATTGAGTAGCCAATGAGGCCTCTGTGTGGGCATGGCTTTCACCTGGGACTCCTGGGAAATCTCGCGATGTTTCTCTCGTGAAGATGAGAAGCTATCTTCTCCAGTTGTTGGGAGTTGGTTTCAGAGATGATTAATCATGGGCAGCACAGGGTGGCGGTGTCTGGGAGGCTGGAGTGGCCGATGGAGAGACCACACGGCTTTGCCCTGATGGAGCCAGACCTCTGAGGCTGGAGCAGCCACATGGAGGCCTCTTGCAGCGATGAGTTGTTTCTGCCACCACGGGATGCTGTTGATGGACCCTGAGCCCTTGAAGCGAGGAGCTATGGGGAGACCCCAGTCGGTGCCGGCACTCTGTAGCCACTCACCTGTGACTTCGTGAGTCAGAAGGAGACTTTATGGACTGGTTTGGGGCATATGGGTTCATATCAGATTTGTGACTTTGAGCTGGACTGGGCTGGGATGTTTTCGCAATGTCCTATTCCTCTTGAATATAAACCCATTCCTTATATCCATATGCATGTCTTTGAAATTTGTTCCTCTAGTCTACCCGGACTAACACAACTATATATCCACTTTAGAAAAATCAAAGAGGGTACACATCCCTCACCATATAAAAAGGTAACAAGATATATCTGAGATTTAACTGTTAAGTCTAAAGTTATAAAGATTATGGAAGGAAACATAAAGACAAACTTAGGGGCTCTAATACATGACCTAAATACATAAGCACTTTTTCCATTTAGAACAAAGAAAAGTAAAGAAAATCAAGGAGGTACATAAACAATTAGGTTACGGAATTGATGGACTTCATGAACCATCTTGAGACTAGAACCAAATGGTGCTCAGCTATCCCAAAGTGACCAGTAGGTCACTTCAAAAGGGTCACAGTAGGACATCTTCAATAAAGGGGGTGAGGATATGGGGAACAAAGTTCAAATTCATTAAAAATAAAGTCAGGCCACCTGTTCTAATAGAGATTGATGGAACCCCCAAAGGAATGATCTTTAATACCATTTAAGTCTGGAAATGAAGTCACACCCTAGCAAAATTTTCACCCTAGACATGCTTATAATATGCATAAAGAATGCACTCATTAGAACCATCAACTATTTAAGAACAAAAAGGTAGCATTCTTAGAAGGTGAAATCTCAAAAGGGAAAGATAGGAAAGAAAATGAGCATAAGGAGGAAATGGGCGACATCAATGAAGGAAACAAAATGTGTATGAAATGCTGGCTGGGAAAACAAATTATTATGCAAACTTTCACCCAGATCACAATAAAAATTAAAAACCGAATTTCCATATGATCCAGCAAGAATTGGCATGTATATATAAGTAAATGCAGAAATTCAACCACAAAATTGTGTACTGATGTTTATTGGTACTTATTGTTGACTTAGGAATACAGCCAAAACACCCATTGACAAATGAATAAACAAAAGGCTGTGTGTGTATATATATATATATATATATATATCAATCAAATGCCATTAAGAAAAAATCAAAATCTATGCATGCCACATATGGATGAGCCTTGAAATTATTATGATGAGCAAAATATATGGTATCTGAAAATTAAAGAAAAAAGCACAAATACTGTATGGTCTCATTTATATGTTATAAGCAAATAGATAAAAATAAAAAAATTTAATAATCTTAAGGGTTGAAGGAAAAGGCATATGATAAATGCTTTAGGAGCATTGAATTTACGTTAACAATAGTGGAATATTTTCAGAAATGATAATCATAATAGTGGCACAACATGAAAAACGTAATCCATTATAAACATGGAAGTTGTGCTGGTGAGTGTTTCAATGTGTATATTTTCACCACAATTTAAAAGTTTCAAAAGTAAATAACCACCCAGTACATCCAGTATATATTCCTAAGTGAAAAAAATGAATCTAAAAAGGTTATACTCACCTACTATATTATTCTGACTACATTTTTGGAGGTAGAAACTGTAGAGACAATGGAAAATCAACAGTTGTCATGGATAATTCAATAGGCTAGACTGGAAAATCAGTTGAAGCCCAGTTATTCCTAGTATGGTAGAAGTAAGCTATATGACATTGTTGCTGTTATGTATTGGTAGGTGCAATCTAGTTGGATAGATCTCATAGCAATCCTGAAAAAGACATTGCTCAATCTTGTGCCATCCTCACAACTGTAGTTTGCACATTTGCTGCAGCCCCTGTGTCAATCCACCTCACTGAGATCCTCCATCTTTTTCACTGGCACTCTTCTTTACCAAGGATGGCTTCCTTGTCCAGGGTCTCATCTTTCTTATTTCCAAGGAGCACTGTCTGTCCTTTCTCTTAGAGCTGTTTGTTCTTCTGGCAGTCTATGGAACTTCCAATTTCATTCACCAATACCGCAATTCAAATGCATCAATGCTGTTGATCTCCTTATTAATTATCTAACTTTTGCTTGTACATGAGGTGATTGAAAATACCAAGTGATGTATTTGCTCTTTAACACTTTAAAGGGTCTTATGTAGTTTTACCCAATACAATACATCTGTTGGCTTCTTGACAGTTTCTTCAGTCAACATTTATTGTGGATTCTAGTAAAATTAAATTCTTAAAGCTTTGATCTTTGCTTCATTTATCATGAAGTTATCTATTGACCCATCTTTTCAAAGTATGTACTCAGCTTAGAGATTGAATAAGTGTGATAAAAAATACAATGCTGAACACACTTTTCCTGATTTGAAACCACGCCTATTGTTCTATTTGAACAGCTGGTTTCTTTAGCTTCATCTGGATATGCATGGTTAAGCAAAGTAATGTTTATGGAATTGAGTGCATATTCAGGTGGTATCTACTCACATATCTAGTTGCTTTGTCAAATTACAGGACTTAAAAGCAATTGAGCACACATAGTAGCCAGCTGTTAGTTTCTAAAAATTTTTACAATAAAGGAAATAGGATCCTTAATGGGAAAGAGAATATACATGATGACCTCGTCTTTTAGTACTGAAATAAAAGAATTGTTAAAATGAATAAATAAATAATACAGTGATCGGGGCATTTCAAAGAGATACAGAAGTCAAATAAAAGAACATCTAACTCCAGAATAAATTGAGCAATAAGCTGGATTATACAACTCAAAGTATAAGTATGTCTACACTGATTTAAGCAATTGCTCAAATACATTAAACAATTGAGAAAATATAAATATCCCTCCCAGAATTACTTCAAATAATTTATGTAGACAATGCACAGGTTCCTCATGAGCACAATTAAGTGTTTCAGAATTCCCATTCTTACAAATGTTACCTTATCTATAATTTTTTATAGCTCACAAACTTGAATGTCTTTACATAGTCAATAAAACAAAAGTAAATATGGTTCTTATATTCTCTCCTTTCAGTAAAGATTCATCTAACATCAGCAATAATATTACTCATACCATATCTTTTTGGGTAGAGGGGCATCACTGCCCTCTGGTGGAAGTGGGAGGCCCAGCCTTGCTCCTGGAGAGCTGAGGCTGGATTTAAACCACCAACCCTGTGGGTCACAGTCCCACACACAACCACTATGCCACCAGGGTTCAGCCCTTTTCCATATCTTAAGCCTAGGATATCTGACATTAAATTTGACAATGCAATACATAAAATACAAATAATCAATTGTATGCTAAATGGAATTCTGATAAAATGCAAAGGGAAATTATTTTAAATGTAAAACAATTCTAAAATTCATTGAAATTATATTATCTTTTAAATTTTTTTGAAGACGGTAGCCTTGCCAGAGATTAAAGCTTATAATGCAACAGTTATCTGAAGCAAAATAAAATGTAGACAAACAAATTGAAAGGACAAGCATAAAACAGTCTAAAATAAAAAGGGCCTTCAAAAAGTCTATAGAAAAATGAAATGATTAGATAATAAAAGTTTTCTACAAGTTTTTTGAAGTTCCTTCATAGCTTTTAGTATGTATAAAATATATGATTAACACAAGGTACCTCATAAATTTAAAAAGAATATAACTTATTAGGAATTAATGATGAAATTTGAGCCCGTTAATATATACTTAACCAGATGATAAATGATTTTATGATCTCACTCTTGCCCTGATAATGAATTACCTATAGGAGGTATTTGATTGAAGTAACAATAACCTCAAGCTCAATACCTGCTTTGTTATGGGAGCACAATACCTTTTTTGTCTGAATTTAATTTTTAATTCGAGTTAAGAAAAAAATTTCCATAGTGGGGTTGGATAAAATCCACAAATGAGAATAAGAGAAATCAAAGAATTTTTGTTTCAGTCATAACTTAAGTAACTTTCAAAAAAGTAACAAATCACAGGTGAACATTTTTAAATAAATATTCACTCTCACAATATATGGGGCTCATAAAGATTCCTAGATTCTTAGCATCATTTGTCTTTAAAATAAGCAAAGAAAAAAGAAAAGGTAGAACAAAAACTTTCATTTATTCTGTATTACTTTTTAAATGCTGTTAGAAAAAGTTGGTTGATGGATGAAAAAGAACTAGAGTTGATATTTGTCTTATAAATAAAAGACATATATAAATAATACATTGCATATTTATATATCAATATAATTATAATATAAAACATTGGTATCTGTAAAAACACTAATTTTGATTGATCACATATTTCTTACAAATTCAAGAGAAATGACAATATTACATGCAAATGTTACACAGCTCTGTATCAAATAGTAAGTATAAATCTTAAAGGAAACAGAATCAGACCTTAGGCACAAATAATGATGGGGAATAAGGACATTTTGTCATAATTCTAAGACTGGACTCCATCTTTACTGTAGAAGGTATAACCTACTAAACAAATAATGGCATAGTTAAAAAAATGTAATTCCTACTTTTAGGAAACATTTCATTACAATGGAAAATGCTTGCTGTAAACAAAGCGAGTCAAGAAAAAACAGCTGACTAAAACAAGGCTTAAAATGTGATTTCAATTTTGAAATGCATGTGCAGATATGTTCTATTGGATATATTTAAATTTCATATCTCTGTCATAGCCATTGAGTCTATGGTGAGTCATAGTGACTTTTAGAACAGGGTAGAACTGTCCCTGTGAGCTTCTGAGACTGCAGCTATTGGAATAGAAGGTCTGGTCTTTCTTTCAGGAAGTGGCAGTGGTTAGCACTGCTGACTTACATAACCACTAGGTCACCAAAGGTCCTATTCCACTAAGAGATTCATGTTAAAAGAAACTAGAGTTAAATGCTCACACTGGTTAATTCTAGATTGGGAAGTTACACTTTTGCAATATCCCACATGCCATAACCTAAGTACACACTTGGATAATAAGAATTCAGAACCCAGATTGATTCTGAATCTTGATTCTATCTAGCCTCCATATCTTCTGGAAATCAAATTCCTCTTTTGAAAACTAGTGTGGCATATAATACATGCTCTCTGCATAGCAAAGAGCCCTTACCAGGTAGTGGCTAAAGTGCTTAGCTGCTAGCCAAGGGCTCTGTGTTCGAACACACCAGCCTTTTCATAGGGAAAGAGGCACAGTCTATCTCCTTGAAGATTGACAGCTTAGGAAACCCTGCAGGTCCTGGTCTACTCTCTCCTTTAAGGATTCCAGCAGGCGGAATTGACTCAGTGTTTTTCTGTTGACTTTAGGGTAAAGTTTTCTATACACATTAGCTAGTACTATTATTATTATTAGTTTTATATTGAGAAGAGAATGAGGAAATTAAACCTAGAGAATGCTATTGCCACATGACTTTCATGCAAAAAATTACCTATAGAATATAAGTCCTTTTTTTACAGGAATAAAATGAAGGTCAAGTCCATAAAAACTCTTTTTAATCCCAATATAAGCCTAGATCTTTGGAAAAGAAGACACCTTTTATGTATAAGAGCTCTATGAGACCACTCCATTTTCCACCCACTTTATGGGGACTTTACCTGTCTCCTTACTTGCTTTGTTGATATATATAAATACTTAATATTATTATGATGATTAGATAGCAGTAGTCTAACCAATTTGAATATTAGCTTAATCAAATTGATATTTATTTAATCAAATTAAAAATATATATTACCACATCGTAAATTAAGAATGTGTTTTCATTTATTCTTAGAAATTAAAATAGTGATGTTTATAGCTATGTTTTCATCATTATTGCTTTACAAAACGTAGGAAAAATATCTTTGCCAAACACAAAATATTTGACATAAGAATTTAATAAGGACAAGGATAATTAGATCTCTTGGAGAACAATGGTGTCCATAAATTGATGATGTTAAAGGCCTCAGTGAGAAAATCATTTCTTATAGAATATTCTTTTCACAGCATCTTTCACATCTCTGTTTCTCAGACTGTATATTAGAGGGTTAAGCATTGGTATTATAAGTGTGTAGAACACAGCCACGATCTTGCTTTGCTGGGGTGAAGAGATGGCCCCAGGTTGAGCATACATGAAGAACACAGACCCATAGAACAAACTCACCACGGCTATGTGAGAGCCACAAGTAGAGAAAGTCTTAGTCCTTCCCTGAGTTGATGGGATCTTCAGAACAGTGGAGAGGATGTAGCCATAGGATATCAGAATGACTGCTGTGGTGACAACGATAATGAAAGCAGAAAGAATAAACAGTACAATTTGATTCACAAAAGTGTCGGCACATGAGATCTCAATCAGGGCTGGGACATCACAGAAAAAGTGATCTAATCTGTTTTCTTCACAGAAATGTAAGCTGAAGGTGAACCCTGTCTGGACTATGGAATTAATGCCGCCACAGATATAGGAGCCGGTAACCAACCGAACACAAACCTTCTGAGACATGTGCATAGGGTAAAGGAGAGGAGAACAAATAGCTGAGAACCGATCAAATGCCATTACAGCCAGAAGAAAGCCTTCCGTTGTGACAAAGAGGGCAAAGAAGAAAAATTGTGTAGCACAGCCATTGTAAGAAATTGTCTTTTCATTAGACAAGAAGTTTGCTAGAGTTCTCGGAGCAATGACTGTGGAGTAGCAGAGATCTAAACAGGACAAGTTTCTGAGGAAGAAGTACATAGGGGTGTGAAGTCTGGAGTCCACCTTAATGACAATAATCATACTGATATTTCCCACCAGAATGACCACATAAATTAGCAAGAAGACTAGGAATAAGAGGACCTCTAGTTCTGGAGGGGTTCTGAATCCCAGTAGAATAAACTCAGTCACTTTTGAGTAATTCCTAATCAATTCATGCTTCATAGTTGAGGTATAAATGCAACTGGAAAGATAGAAAAAAAAAGGAACAAGTAAACAGATCACTGTATATTTTAGTAAAAACAATACAACTGATGAATTAGTGTTTTTAAAATGTTGCTTAATCACATTGTCTTGTGCATTTTTCAAAAGAGAAACGAATGCAAAAACTGAGTTATACGAACAGATTTTCTGGGTGAAAAATTCACTAAGAAATATTTAGCCATTGGGTAAGTATGTACCCATTTGTAAACAGTGCAGTGTAGCCTCTGAGGTGTGCTCTGATCAGAGGTTGTGCGAAAATATGGGAAACTAAGAATAGTATTTGATCTCTTGCATCTTTTCTCAGTTTACCATTGAAAATTGTCTCCCTAAGCAGGATAATGTCCTACTCACATTGAAAGTCACTTTAATTTTTTCTTTAGGGTGAAAAACTGGAGCAATGGATCACCTCATTTTAATTTTTCAAAGTTATTTTCATTCTCTTTATCTGTTATAAGGAGCCCTGGTGGCTCTGTGTGATGAGTTAGGGTGCTGAGGGTAACGTTAATGGGTCAAACCCACCAGCTGTTCCACAGGAAAAAGATGGGCCTATCTGTTCCCCATAAGAGATATAGTCTCATAAACTCTTTCAGGGTTATAAGGAGTTGCAATTCAATCCACAGGAATGGATTGTTTTTGTTGTTGTTGTTGTTGTTGTTGTTGTTGTTGTTGTGTTTGCTATCTTGCTGCCATCAAGTGGATTCCAAATCACAGACCCTTATAGGACAGAGTAAAACCCTGTGAGTTTCCAAGACTGTGAGTCTGTACGTCTTAATTTAATGCACTATGAACCTTTCCAAGTGCATTAAATCAATTCGGTCCAGTTACAAATTTGACTTAAAATAAAGTTTAACATAGCGGTGGATTGATTCTAGATGTCAGAGGAAGGATCAAAATAAACAAGCCTGTTAACTGCTAGGCTTCCTATTTGCATAAAAGTCTCTAATTTGAACAACACACATAAAAGGAAAACTTTAACTGACATAATCTAAACAAAATTGTAGCGAATAAACAGTCAATAATTTATGCTATTATACACTTTTATATATTTGAAGTCAACTACATTTCTGAAGGAAAAAATAAACATGAAAGAAAGCAAACCTCTAAGTTTTTCTTCAATGGGGAGTACATTTCCTCACTCTTCCATGTTTCAGTTTGCTAAAATGAGCAAGTACAAGTAAAATTGTGCCTTATCTCTTCTTTTGATTTTTTTTCCCAACAAATGGATGTGTGGTTGATCCTCAGAGAAAGTCTCTCTTGGGGAGAGAAGCCAAAGTGTTGGGCATTCCCTGTGCAGGAAACTCACCAGGGACCCAAACTTTCTCTCACCAAATATCTTATGCTGTGGTACAGAATGAAATATGAGAGAAAGAGTATTAACTAGCAAACTTATCAGACATTTGGAAAGTTGAGAGAATTCACCAGAGGACAAAAGCTAATCTTTTATATATAAGCAAGGATAATGAAATCCAATTGGATAAGAAGCACCTTGTTTTTCCTTTATCATCCCAATTTACATAAAGGTTTATTTAATATTTTTCATTTGGATGAACTACAACCCTAACTGGAATAATTTAATTTTTAATCTCTATATGGTATCTTTCTCATGCTGTGATTAATTATAGTAGAAATCGATCCAATCTCAAGAAAGTTCATACAGAGAATCGGCTCAACAGAAAAAATGCAAAGCATGGGAAATCAAAGTGACTGAACAATCAGAAACAACAAAGTTGTGCTGACTCTTTATGATTTCAAAAAATGGGGGTGGGGGTGGGGAGTTGGTAGACTAGATCTCTGAAACATTGGCTTTTCTTCAAGAATGAGATTCACACATGGGTTTGAATGGCAGGAGCTAGGAACAGATGGGGAAAAAAACACTCCAAGAAGCTGATCTAAGGGAAGATACATACCATCTTTTCACTCCTTTTCAAGATGCCTTTCTCCTATTAAGGCAATCAGATAATGGGTGCCACTGAATTTGGCTGACATCTACACTAGAATATATAAATAGTCCTCATTTTACATTTTAAGACAGAAAACATCTCACAAAAAACTAATAAACTCCAAACCCTTCAAAAATCATGTGTGTCATCAGAGAAGTTTGATACTCAAATCTTTGTTGAATCTGTTTCTCAGTAGTAAAGAAATATACCTGATCTACCCTGTGTAAATAGCATGTTAGAACTTTGCAAAGTATTTTACTAACAACAGAACATATTTCTATGCTTAAATCCACTGAAAATATTGCAGGTTACCAAATACTTTATTGACAAACAGATATGAGCTTTAATGAAATAATCATAGAGCAAAAGTTCTAAAAGTTCTGAAACATAGAAGAAAACAGAAATAATATTTATGTGATTTAATATATTGAAAAAACAGCTATAAAAATAATGGGAACGGCAATATTAGCTTCTGATAGAATAGACTTTAAGACAAAATCTGATATTACAGACAAAAAGGAATTATATACTGATTATTAAACAAGAACTCAAAACCATAATAAATAGGTACAAACCCAAAAGATCCTCAAAATGTGTTCATCAAACTCTTACACAGTTTAAAAGAGAAATAGATAATTCTATAATAATAATAGGAGACCAGGATCAGGAAAATATAGAATAAATAGAATCCAACAAAGAAGACAACGAAAATCTAAAGAACACAATCAATCAATGTGGCCTCATATCCTCTCCCAACTATAGCACCATGTAATCTTTACTAGCAGATATGAAACATTCTCCAGAATAGATCATATGTTAGGCCATAAAGTGAGCCTCAATAATATGTTATATTCATTTTTTAAATCTTTAAAAACTCATTTTGGAGGGGGCTCATACAACTCATACAATCCGTGCATACATTGTGTCAAGCACATTTGTACATTTGTTGCCACAGTCATTCTCAAAACATTTTCTTTCTGCTTGAGCCCTTGGTATCAGCTCTCATTTTTCCCCTCTCTTCCGCTGCACCCCCCCCCCACACAAACCCTTGATAAATTACAGATTATTATGTCATGTTTTACACTGTCCAATATCTCCCGTAACCCACTTTTTCTGTTGTCTGTCTCCCAGGGAGAGGCTTATGTGTAGATCCTTGTGATCGGTTCCCCCTTTGAAGCCCCATCTTTCCCTTCCCCTCCTGGTATTGCTACTCTCAATATTGGTCCTGAGGGGTTTATCTGTCCTGGATTTCCTGTGTTTTCAACTTTATTCTGTACCAGTTTACATCCTCTGGTCTAAGTGGTATTCTAAGGTAAAATTGTGATCATGATAGTGGGGAGGGGGGGAAGCATTAAAGAACTAGACTAAGGGGATGTCCAGTTGCCCACAGATGGACTTTGGGTGGCCCTCATTCACAATGATAAGATTTTTTTGTCCTTTGATAGTCGATCCCATCAATACCTTGTAATAACACAGGCTGGCATGCTTCTTCCATGTAGGCTTTGTTGCTTCTCAGCTAGATGGTTGCTTGTTTAGCTTCAAGTCTTTAAGACCCCAGATGCTATATCTTTTGATAGCCAAGCAATATCTTCACCACATTTACTTATGCACCCATATGTCTTCAGTGATTGTGTCAGGAAGGTGAACATTATGGAATGCCAGTTTAATAGAACAAAGTGTTCTTGCATTGAGGGAGTACTAGAGCAGAGGCCCAATACCCATCTGCTATCAATACTAAACCTATAAATATACACACATAGATCTATTTCCCTATTGTCATATATTAATATATTTACAGATGCACATGCCTGTGTTTAGACATCTATAAATGCCCTTAGCCTCCTAGTTCCTTCTCCTATTTCCTTTTACTTTCCTCTTTCCCACTACCATGTATAACGTTCGGTTGGTTTTCAGTAATTCCTCTGGGTTATATTGCCCCTGATCAAGCCCTACCAGGCCTCCTACATCCTCCTTTACCATCAGTTTTGGATCACTTGTTGCTCCCTTGTCCCTGGGGCTTGTTAACAGCACTTCCTTTCCCCTGCCTTCCCTCTCCCCCTGGAACTGTCAGTCTGATGTTTTCTCTTACAGCTTGTTTATCCTGCCTATCTTATCTAGATCGACCTGCAGAGATCATAGTATGTACACAAAACAAGACAGAACAAAACAAAGCAACAAAAGAAAAGAAAGCAGCAACAACAACCAAAAAACAGTGACAAAGAAAAGCCTATAAAAAGGTGAAGCTCTGCTTGTTGACCTTTAGGAGTGTTTTCTGGTTGAACTGGATGAGATACCACTCCAGCCCCAAAGTCTATTTTTGGTATTCCCTCAGGACTTTTTTTGCTCTGCTCCCCTTGCTGTTCTGATGCACACCCTTGTTTTGCCTTTGAGCAATGTGGTCAGATCAGGCACAATTTCCCACACTATGTCTCCAGTGCTGTCACCTGTAGGGCTATGAGTCAGTCTTAATTTTTTAAAACATTGTGATATTATAAAACATCTTCCTAGATAATAATTATATACAATTAGATATCAGTAATAGGAAGAAAGCATCAAGGAAGAAAAACGTAAGCAACCTCTCACTTCCTGATCTCAAAACTATTACAGTCAGTCCAGATACTAGTACAATGATGACAGCTAGATAATGATGAAGATGATGATGATGATAGATAGATAGATAGATAGATAGATAGATAGATAGATAGATAGATATGTAGATAGGTAGATAGGTAGATGATGGACCAATGGATCAAAATCCAGAAGTCACAAATAAATTCATTCACCTACAAAAGCTCTGGTGGCATAGTGGGCTGCAGATTTGTTGATAAACCCCAAGTCAGTAATTAAAAACTACCAACTAATTAAAGGGATAAAGATGAGAATTTCTACTCCTATAAAGATTTATAGTCCCAGAAACCCACAGAATTAGTTCTAATCTGTCCTATAGGGCCCTTATGAGTTTGACTCAGCTCCATAGCAGTGAGCTTTGTTTTATGGTTTGAGGGTTTTTTTGTCAAATATTTTGAGACCTGAGCCTTTAATCCCTTTGATCATTTAATATGTCAACATGACACTACACAAATTTTCTCATTTCCTTTCATCAAACATTAAACTGTTTCTTCTTGTTTTCTGCAATAGGACAATACCTAAGTGATATAATGAATTGATGAATGTCTTAATGATATTTTAAAACCTATCTGTGTCTGTTATGCATAAATAAATAAAACAAACTAAGCTATATCTTATCAGTTACAGGAAAAGCATTTGAAAATATTCAATATCCATTTACATTTTAAAGTCATGTTTAATGTGTTTAATGTGCAGATTTTTAAGTGTAATAATCTATTAAGTTTTAGTGGTTGCTCTAGTGATAAACAATTTATAAAACCAAAAGCCTACTGCCATCAAATTGATTCTTACTCATAAGGAGCCTATATAGGGTTTCTAAGCTGTAAATTTTTACAGGAGCCTCATCTCGCTTCCAAGGATCAGCTGTTGTATTTGAGCAGCCAACTTTGAGGTTAGGGGTCCTACACTTACCCAACCGTGCTACCAGGACCTAGAAATAGAGAACTCTAATTGTTTTTCCATTTTGTTTAAAATGTGCTCAGTTAAGATCATCTTTGCTGTTTTTGTGGGGTTGGCTTTATTGCTGCTTATTTATTTTCTCCCTACCCTCTTTCCTTTTCCTTCCTCCTTCCCCCTAGCCGCCACATAATCTTCAAAATCAGGATCTTTTTGGTTTGAAAACTACTTTTGTTGTTTTGGTTTTAAATACATTCACTAGTGATCATATACAGAATTTGTCTTTATGAGATTGACTAACTTTGCTGAGCATAATGTCTTCCAATCTATTCATGTTGTGAACTGCTTGACAGAAATACATAATGTTTCAGTGGGTGTGTATACTAAAGTTTATTTATCCATTCCTTCAAGATGAGATATTTCCATCTTGTTGCTGTTGTGAATAAATAGTTGTGATAAACATGTGTGTGACTACATCCATTTGGGTCTTATTCTTTATTTCTTTATTTTATACAGAATAGAGAGGTTATTGGGTCATATGCTATTTCTATTCACATTTGTTTAAGGAATGACTGCTTCTCATAGAGACTACAATTCTGCCAACAATGTTGCAGGATTCCAAACTCCCCACATCATCTCTGGTATTTTCTACTTTATGTTTTTGTTATTTTTTGTTTATTTGTTTTTGTTTTTTTATTTTGCAATCAATGCCAGCCAGATGGTAGCTCATCAATGTTTTAATTTTTATTTCTCTTATAAGTAAGTAGTGATCAACCATCTCGTCATATGATTGTAGCCTTTTGAATGTCACCTTTGGTTAATTGTTTGTTGATATTTACCACCCATTTTTTAGTTAAATTATCTGTGCTTTCCTTACTGAGGTGTTCAAGTTTTCTACAGGTTTTAGAGAAAGCTCCCCAAATTTTCCTAATCCATAAATTCTCTTTTTACTCTTTTGATTAAGTCTCTTGATGTAGATGCATGTCGTGATTTTAGGAGACTTCAGTCTTTTTTCTTTGGCCTTTTTGTAGTGTTTTTCTATATATTCTAATATATGCTATTATATTGCATAACACCCTTATGTTTGTCTCTTTTATTGATAATATTTAGTGTCCTAGAGTTTATACTTAAGTGTTTAATCCATCTTGAATCCATTTGTTTATGTAGTAAAAAGTAGGGTCTTGTTTCTTTCTTTTGCAAACAAATCGCTGATCTTTCCAGCACTATTCAATGAAAAGACTGTCTCTTTCCCCATTTGATGTGTTTTAGCCTTTTATAAAATAATTCGGTGTCTGTAGCATCTTCATTTTATTTCTGGATTCTCTATTCTGAACAATTGGTCTTCATAACTATTTGGATAACACTATCAAAGTGTTTTGACTGCCAGGGCTGTGGAAATAGGTTTAAAAATCAAAGTTTTGGGCTGAGCCCCGGTGGCGTAATGGTTTTACGTGGGACTGCAGCCCACTGGGATGGAGATTCAATTCCAGCAGCAGCTCTCCAGGAGCAAGGCTGGGCCTCCAACTCCCACCAGGGGACAGTGATACCCAAAAAATTAATAAATAAATAAATAAAAATAAAAGTTTCAGAGGTCTCCTATTTTGTTTTGGTTTATCCTGAGTTTCATTCCTTTCCATAAAAATTGATGGTTACTTTTTTTCCACTTGTTTGAAGAAGAGCACTGGGATTTAAATTGGAATTGCATTATATGCAGAGACTGCTTTAGGTAATATTGATATTTTCCTGATATTAAGTCTTCCTGTGTATTGACACAACCTTGTTTGCCCCAAGTGAGGAGGACTTCAAGCACTTGTTGATGAAGATCAAGGATTGCAGCCTTCAGTACGGATTATAACTCATTTTAAGGAAGACCAAAATCTTCACAAGTAAATTGTAGTTAGTTAGCACCTTGGTAAACAGAGAAGAGATATGAGTTCCCAAAGATTTGGATCCACAATCAGTGCTCATGGTAGGATCAGTCAAATGACAGCAGCCAAAAAGATAAAAGGAGACATTGCATTGGGTAGATCTGTGGCATAGGACCTCTTAGTGTTGAAAAGCAAGGATGTTACTTTGATAACTATGGTGCACCTGGGTATTTTCAATAGTCTCATATGCATGAGAGAGTTGGGCCTTGAATAAGAAAGATTGTAAAAGAAATAAAGTATTGTATTATGATGGTGGTGAAGAATATTGAGCATGCCATGAACTCTGTCTTGGAAGAGGTACAGATAGAATGAACATATTATCAAAATCTTTGGACGTGTAGTCAGGAGAAGGAAATCATGAATTGTGGTGCTGGAAAAGACTATTGAAAGTACCATGGACTGCTAAAAGGACAAACAGGTCTGTGTTGAAAGAAGTAAAGTCAAGAGTGTTCCTTAGATGCAAGGATGGCAAGACTTACTCTTACATACTTCGGACATGTTGTCAGGAAATACCAGTCCCTGGAGAAGGACATCATGTTTGGTAAAGTAGAGGGGTGGTGAAAAAGAGGAAAGCTCTTGAGGAGATGGACAGAGAAGGATGACACAAAACTGTTCGATATTTCATTCTGTTATGCTAGGTATCAGCGCCGACTTGAAGACACCTAACAGCAATCATTATTTTATAGTTTATATATACTAATTGATTCATCTCTGTGTTGCCTACACAATTCAGATCCATGCCCTGGAACGATTGCGCCTAATCAATACCTACTCCAAATAAAACGCACTGAGAGAAACCTTGATCATATTTAGAGGTTAGTTGGGCAAGTAACTTTTCAGCAATACTGAGTACTCCCTCGAATCCAATTTCCCACAAGGTATCTATACTGTTTCCTTCTAACAAAAGCCATAAAAACCAGTGAATATATGAAAGCAGAATTCTGTCATGTATTATCTTGGCATTATCTTGTCATGTATTATCATGTATTATTAGATAATTTCTAACTGACTCTTGGTCACTCATATACAATGACTGAGGAAACTAGAGGAGTCAGTTTTCCTTCAAGCAGAAATCACAGAGCAATTAACATTTGAAATTCTTGTTGGGTCTTTCCTCTGAGGAAGACTGATGTACAAATTCTGTGCCGGGCTCTCTTGAATTCAATTTCTGACTTCATAATCTAGTGGCTTCATCAGCTTTTGCTTTCCTGTCTCCTTGCTCTGGAGTCATAAAACCTTGGGAGTGGTTTTATATTCTTCACATAGCGAGTTATTTACTTGCTATTATTTTATTTAGATCTATTGAAATCAATGGCTGTCTAGATTATGATGGACTCAAATATGGTTAGAAGGTATTTTGAGACTGAGCCCCAGTAGTGTAGTGGTTGTGCGTGGGACTGCAGCCCACTGGGTTGGAGGTTCAAATCCAGCAGCAGCTCTCCAGGAGCAAGGCTGGGCCTCCTACTCTCACCACTAGAGGGCAGTGATGCCCCCCCAAAAAAAGAAGGTATTTTGAGAGAGAGTTCTCCTGTTTATCACTCACCAAAGGTTTCAAAGGTTATTTTTTAATAACAAATCCTGAGACACCATGTAAGTTTGATATGATTTATTCCCTAAATATTTTGAAATGAAAACAGATGAAGTCATTGTGCATGCAACATTCTTCATAGGATTATTATCAAGAAATTTTATTATCTTCCAAAACTGAATGTTTTAAAATTCAGTTTCTCTTATATGAGGGACTTTCTTTATCTGTTAATTTCATTTTTCCACAAACTTTTGAAACCCCTCCACGTAACATTCTTTTAAAATGCTTTTTATTTTACAAAAAATAAATCCTATGTAATTAAATATTTTATTTATTAACTTTTTCTAACATCTTAAAGATCTATAATGATCATTTTCTTTTTAATTCATAATTTTTGTGATTCACAGTATTATTTCTTATCTTTTTTCATTTGACTCAGCTTTATATATTATTATTAATATATTATTAATATTTATATTTATATATTATATTCTTATTAATATATTATTATATATTATTATTAATTTTCAAAAACAGAATGTTAATCCTTACAGACATTCTTCTTTTGTCTAATATTTTATCTTATTTTATTTTACTCATTTTTCTATTTCACCTTAAGATAAAACTTTGTCATTTTCCCACAAATAGCATGTGTGAACAACTGTCCCTCACATAGAAGTATTTTTGTAAGTGGTATCACTATACCAACTTTTTTTGTATAAGTACTGCTATAAAAAAAGAGCAATATATTAGGCCTACAAAAAAGGAAGAATTTGGTCAGCTTCTAAATAGGGCTTTAAAAATAAGATAATCTGTTAGCTTTTCTGCTTTTCTACTTTATAATATTTGTATATGAGCCTTAATATATCTCTCTAAGCACTTATTTACCACATCACAGACATTTAGATATATCATACCTTTATGATCACTTAGCTAATATTGAGTTAAAATTTGGTTTGATTATTTTTTTACTCCTGAATATTTAGAAAGTATTTCATCCATGCCTATTCATTTTCCTAATCACTTCATTGTTTTTTGCTTCCCTTAAAAGTGGTTCAGAATAAGAGGACATACACTGAAGGATATAAAGCCTAGAATTTTCTGAGGGATTCATTATAGTTCCACTATTATTGAGTTTGGGTAATGATTGGTGTTTTCAATAAGCAATAGCACTCTGTTACTGCTCTAATGAAATTGTTGGAAGTTTAAGTATGAAAATACTCATTTTGGATTTTGATGCATTTTATAGATCAAATTTTCAATATCCACCCTATGCTATTTCTACTTAGAGATGTGGAGAAGTTATAACCCCTTCTGTTGCCTGCATTCTTAGTGTAGATTTGGTTCTACCAATTAAGGTCATGCAAACAGAATCTGGAAGACCAAAGTGAATTAGAAACCACATTCCTCTTACTACTGGCTTTTTCTGCTCATGGAAGGATATGGAACTATGTTTCTTAGTTACTATTTTTCCATTAACATTCATACTGTGAATTCTGAGGTGGGTGATATTTGCTGCTTTCCTATCTCCTGATCATAGTTATGACACTGAGTTTTGAAATCAGCTCTCTAGTAGTGACCTCTCTTTGGGAATTAATGATATAGTGATGTGGGGGTCACGATCAGAGCATAGCCAATCTTTTCCTCCAGAGCATTCCTCCAATCTTTTCCAACTTTATCAGTCTCAATACTCCTCAACGCAGATCTTTCTATTTAAAATGCTAACAATGGTTTTCTTGCTATGTTGAATAATTTTACTGTATTCTAATAAAGAAAAGTTCTGGTCCTGCATTTTTCTGCTATCAGTAAACTGAGACATATCTAAATTGGTTGTATAAATATTTGTTCATCAAAAGTTGGAGTTCTTCTTAATCATAAGATTATAATTGATTTATAGAAAACTTAAATGAATGGCATTCTTATAACAGCTTATGGTGTCCTCTCCCTAGATGACAGTGCTGGAGGGGACAACCTGAACATACAGCTCAGGCAAAGCATTGAGTCTGACCCACACAAATGGGGACAAATCAAGATGGGCATGCCAGAGCCCAGTGATGGGAGCAAAGCCACGAAGTCGCTGAAGAATCCCAATCATAGACTTCAAACTCAGAAGTGGCACTTGGCACCCCATCTGAACTGGTTGACTCGTTGGAGATCACTCACAAGGAAGACACACTGAATGCCTAAAGGTGTAACTGGAATGTGGGAGTTGGTGATACAGAGTTACTCCATCCCTGGCTGCAGAAATGACAACAGAGACTTTTAGGGTGCACACCTTTCAGACACAAATCCTAAAGACTGAAAGAGTCTGACGTGTTAGGTAAATGGCACCTGGGATATGCAGATCTGGAAGAAAAGGGGACTGGACTGAGGGTTCGTAATATGTCCTTCTCTCTATTTAACAGAGCTACTCATCTGCTCTATGTCAGGATCTCTGTTTGGAATGTGCTATCTGTAGGTTTATTTCATTTTTCCGTTTTGGTATTTATCTCTATAAGATAGGCAGAAGAGTCAATCTTATGAGACATCAACTAGTCTGATGCTTCCTGAAGACCATGGGATGGGAGTGAGGGAGAAGAGTGAGGAGCAAACAATGACTGGTTCAGGGGAAAAGTAAGCGTTCTAAAATTGATGGTGAGGGGGGTGTCGCTTTTCTGGTTGAGTTTAACCCTTGAATTGCATCTGAGAGGAATTACTCAGAGGTGAATGATGGATAAGCATAATGGTGGGGTAAGAGAAAAGAACGGAAAAATATATGTGTGTGTTTATGTAAGTATGAATATGCAAATGCAATGAGGAAGTAGATGGACTTTGGGCTTCTAATTATATCTTACCTTAGCTCAAGAATGTTTTTTTTCTACTAATGCAGCATCATATGATACGCACCTTACCAAAACAATCACTGAAGAAAAAAATGGGTACCTAAGAAAATGTGGCAAAGAAAGCTGATGGTGTCCAGCTATTAAAAGATGTATCACCTGAGGTCTTAAAGACTTATAACTCAATAAGCAGCCCTTTAGCAGAGAAGCAACAAAACGCACATGGAATACACATATCAGCCTGTGTGATAATGAGGTGTTCATGGGAGGAGATATTAGAAGTTCAAAAACAATCAACCAAATCAATGTGAAGAGGCATGAATAGAGTGGAGACCCCAAATCCACCTCTAAGGTAATTGGAGAGTTCCTGTCAGAAGGATCACATGAACAGAGGCTAAATCCAGGATGCAGTATAGCACTAAGGAACCATAAAACTATCCTGTGGTTCTTTACTATTTCTTCCCATTATTATTCTGGTTTTTATTTGCTTTATCTCATTAGTCATCTTATATTTGCATATGTATAGTTGAAATCATTTGGTATGTGAAAGTCAAGATAGATAACCTTTCTGAAACAGTAATAGGAGTAGTGAGTGGTTCCCTGGGGGTACAGGAAGACAGGAGAAAAGGAAAAGGAAGCTAATAACATTGATGACTGCAAAATCCCACTGGTTTGGATCAAACAATAAAATTGTATGTGAATGGATATTTTGAATTGTGTAAGATATGGCCAAAAAAAAGAAGAAAATATTTTAAGGGGAAAAATAATTAGGGTTCCTGGAGAGTTGGGGAAGAAAGGAGACAAAAGGGAGCTGACATCAAAGAGTTCAAGAAGAAAGAAAATGTTTTGAAACAGATTGTTTCAAAAACAATTGTACAATACTGCTTGATATGCTTGAACTATGGATTGTTATGATAACTTTAAGAGCTCCCAGTAAAATGATTTTTTTAAGTTTAAGTGTGCATGGCTTTAGGAATACAGGCTTAATAAGTGACCATGCCCTTTGGTCTTCTCACCAATAAAAGAACTTCACCATTTAAACACCTTAAGAAAAAAAAAAGACTAATCTAGTCTTCCCATCACTCAGTAGAATTATTGATTGAATTTTTTTGGCATCACTGCCCTCTGGTGGTAGGAGTAGGCGACCCAGCCTTGCTCCTGGAGAGCTGCTGCTGGATTTGAACTTCCAACCCAGTGGGCCACAGTCCCACACACAACCACTACGCTACCAGGGCCCAGTCTTGATTGAATTGTGTATCCCTGAATTATGTATTAAAATCTTAATCCATGTACCTGCTATATGGTCTCATTTGGAAATAGTAGATTTTTAAAAAACGTTTGCTTTACTGAGCTTATGTCAGAGGAGCATAGGTCCTAACCCTAATCTATTTTTAGTTATAGAAAAGCATAAAACAGACACTTGAGAGAAGCTATATTAAAATACTCATATGTGACAGGTACATCTTCACACTGAAGATTGGGGGCAACTACTAGAAATAGACCAAGACAAAGGAAGACCTTCTCCTAGAAGTCTGACCAGAATTTGGCCTTTCAAATTTCTGTGCTGTGAGAGAATAAATGTCTGTTCTTTAAAGCTACTTATTTGTAGTATTTGTTTTGTTTTTTCAGCACTAAGTAAGTAGCTATGATGATAGTTATTAAGGAATTTTAAAAGATAAGTCCTGAGATCTTTTTAATAGGTCAATGAGTGGTTTTTCTATAGTTATGTTGAATGTCATCATTTATCAATTATATTTTCTAACTCATAAGCAGTTCGAAATGTAAAGGTTATTTAAGAGTAGGAAAGAAAATAATTAGGAGAATAGATGAATCAGAGTGCAATTGCTGTATCATGGAATAAGTGTGCCATCAAAATTTAGATAAACAATTATTAGGAGAGACTGGATTTTCAAAATCTCAAAATGTAGCTCACTACAAAAGATATGAATACACATTTTCAAAAATTCTTATATATTATGTATTTTTAACTTATTTCTCTCTGTCTACCAGTATGTCTAGTGTGATAGTAAATATAGGGGTTTTTCATTAGTGAAGAAAATAGTGTACAGAGAGGACTTCCAAATGTATACACACAGCAAGAGAAGGAAAATAGCCTAATATTTTGACTAGCTTACACTTTTTACCTGCAGTTTCCATAATCCTTATGGACACCAACCCTTGAGTCTAAACTTTAAGCTCCATAATTGATATTTTAATTATTCCTCTCCCAGTGGAGCCTATCAGAAAAGATGAGCAAAATCTCAGTGCTGAAATATCCTGAAAAGAGTTACACAGGAGTAAAAATAACCAATACCATTAGAGACGATTATTATTGATGCGTTGGTAGCTAATCATGGACTTTGGATGACATAGGACTACTATACTGCTTATATATCGATGGTGTTCTTATTTTTCTCACCTGAAGACAAAACATATGCAAGAATTTAGGAGACAAAATTTTCTTTAGATTTATACCTAAAGTTAATTCATCATTACTAAACAGTAAGATTGCATGAATTTATTCAACTTTGATAGAAAATCATCCACTGTGCTGTAAGGTTTGGAATATTCATTAGCATATCTCTGTACTTCCAAATTAAAAGAGCTGAATGATTATGATATTTTTTAGTTGAACAACTACTAGTGGAAATGAAATGCTCTAATAAGGCAATGCTAAAGTACCGGTACATTTCGGAAGATAACTTTAATCTGAGGAATAAGAATACAACTTTGGAAATAATTTTAGAGTATCTTCTTACTTAATTACCTGACATTATTAGAATTAACATGGAAATAAATTGTCTGTCTTATTCTTCTTTTAATTCTTGGTGCAATGTTAAGGAAATTAGAATGACTAAGATAAAATAAGGTAAAATATTTCAAAATATGTTACTTTATGGGAAAAAACTCTAATGTATGACTGTCAGTATTGCCATAACTCACAAACCTCGAAATTAGACATAGAAATCTTAATTTAAGTAAAAACAATGATTTAGCCATAGACACATTGTCATAAATTCAAAATTTAGGTGAAACTATACAATAAAAATAGCTTACTTTCTTGGAAAATGTGTGCAAAAGATTACTTCAATCAAATAACCAAAGTGCTTCTTTCTATCCATCCATGATTAATAGATTTACATTTTCAGAACAGTAATGTTTCATCCAACTTCATACTTCTTTGTCATATTGAAATTATTTCAGAGGTCGTATTTAATTAATTGGTCAATAATATTTCTGTATTTATGTCACTCAAAGCAAAGCAGAGTCTCATTTGTTTATTTCACCTTGTGCCTTTCAGCAGGTCTCGCCCATGGGTGACAGGGCACCAAGTAATCACTCAGAAGTGACCGACTTCATTCTTGTAGGCTTCAGGGTCCGCCCAGAACTCCATGTTCTCCTCTTCCTGTTATTTCTCCTAGTGTATGCCATGATCCTTCTAGGGAATGTTGGCATGATGACCCTTATCCTGAATGATCCTCGACTGAACACACCAATGTATTTCTTCCTAGGCAACCTCTCCTTCATTGATCTCTTTTATTCATCCGTGATCGCACCAAAGGCTATGGTGGGCTTCTGGTCTGAGAGCAAGTCCATCTCCTTTGCAGGCTGTGTGACTCAGTTTTTCCTCTTTGCCCTCTTCATTGTGGCAGAGGGCTTTCTCCTGGCCGCGATGGCTTATGACCGCTTTATTGCCATCTGCAATCCACTCCTCTACTCCACTCAGATGTCTACACAGCTCTGCATCCAGCTGGTGGCTGGTTCCTATTTCTGTGGCTGCTTCACTTCAGTTCTTCAGACTAGCATGACATTCACCTTATCCTTTTGTGCTTCCAGAGCCATCGACCACTTCTACTGTGACAGCCGCCCACTTCAGAGGATTTCATGTTCTGACCTCTTTATCTATAAAATGGTATCCTTTTTTGTA
The DNA here is from genome assembly GCA_004026705.1 of Nesogale talazaci. Classification (NCBI taxonomy): domain Eukaryota; kingdom Metazoa; phylum Chordata; class Mammalia; order Afrosoricida; family Tenrecidae; genus Nesogale; species Nesogale talazaci. The sequence continues at coordinate 61,064 of PVJH01003465.1, forward strand.
TCCAGCATCATTATTTTGCCTACCATGACGGTCATAATTGTTTCCTATATGTATATTGTGTCTACAGTTCTCAAGATACGCTCCACCGAAGGACGTAAGAAAGCCTTCTCCACCTGCAGCTCTCACCTAGGAGTTGTGAGTGTGCTGTACGGGGCCGTCTTTTTCATGTATCTCACTCCAAACAGATTTCCTGAACTGAGTAAAGTGGCCTCCTTATGCTACACCCTGGTCACCCCGATGTTGAATCCTTTGATTTACTCTCTGAGGAACAAAGATGTCAAAGACGCTCTGAAAAAGCTCTTGAAGAAAAAAATCGTTTTATTTAATTCTTTACCAGTCATATAGATGGCTGTCTTGGGTTTTGACAATAAGTTAGTGAAGCTCTTAGGCAACCAGAAATAATTTGGTTGAGAGAGTTTATTTGTTTATTTGGATTCTAGGTACCTACAGCTGGAGAAGGCGTTTGGGCTATTTTTTGTCTGATTATTAATTGTCAAAGTAATCTTCTCCCCAGTCTGCATAGTTCCTGATAAAGGTAACAATTGCTAGCTCTTTTTTTATTTTTAAGAGAAAATCTTTCCAAGTTTGTACCTGCCTCCCGGATGATGCCAGAGATCTATTTAATTTTATTCCCGCTCACAGGAGCAAAGGCTGGGCCTCCTACTCCCACCACCAGGGCAGTGATGCCTTAAAAAATAAATAAAATAAAATAAAATAAAATAAATAATAATAATTTTATTGCATCTGTAATACATTATAAGTATGAAATGTAATAGGCACAAGTAATGGTAGTTGATATGATGGCAGAGAGATTAAAATCTTAGATTTAAGAAAACATTTTTAGTGTGTAGTTAGATATTTTTCACTGTCCAGGGTCCTAAAAGTGATTTTTCAAGTAACTCTTTCTTGCAGATGCTAAAGAACTAACACTGCCATGTGATTTCAATGCCTTTGCTTATAAGTATTTTGTCCTCCATCTTTTTATAAGATCAATAAATTATTCTTGCAAGTGCTACATGTCCATAAGTCAGCCATATTGAAAAGAAATCAAAAGTCATATGAATCCAGGTTTTTGTTATATATTGGTGTGAGTCGTTATCCATCACATTCATAGTCATTGGATTCTGATGCCTATATTGGATGACAATACCTATACTTCTCAAACCTATATTAAATACTCACTGCCATCCAGCCAGTGCTGGTGCATAGCGAACCCCTGTTGATTTCCAAGACTGTAACTGTTTACTGAAGGAGAAAGCTATCTTTCTCCAGTGATGTTGCTGAAGGTTTCAAACTTCTGACCATGGTCATAGTTATATAGGTATTGGGCATACATAAGCATCAATGTGGAAAACTAGAAAGATAATCTGGAAGATGTATGAATTAATCTTCTACTTAGAGGAGATAGTAACATAATAAAAAAATTGGATAGAAGATATTCAATTCTTCTTTTGCATACATGATTTGCACAGAGAGTTATTACTAATTTTCAGTTGGATTAAGGACAGTCCTTACTTTGAGTAATTTATTTCTCATTTCTCTTGTAACTATATGATGCCATGGTTAGTCAGGATCCTATTAGGAATGTAGAAACCTGAAGTAATCCAGAGCTCTGCACTGCAGTGAAAAAGCTGAACAGTCAATGAAGCAACTAAAAAAATTGAAACATGCGATGTTAAAGTGGATCATAAATAGTTGTACCCAACAGCTCTGCTTTCAATGTACAAAGAATGGTGGAAAAGGTCTCTGAAGCTCTGGCATTTTCAAAGGTGAAATTCACACTGAAATTTGGCTGGTAGGAGATTGTACCATATATAGAAAATACCCCAAGATATGTAAATAAATGGATGTAAATAAATTTCATTGACCTCTACTCTAGCATACAAAAAGATCACCTAACTAATAATTTAAGATAGGAACTATCTTACCAAAAAAACTCAAGACTCTCAAAAGTCATGTTCTACCTCTTTATATAAGTTTAGTATTTTGTTGTCTTTTTCCTTAGCAGTAAAATAATCTATGTGATGTGTCTGATGTAGATGGTATAGTAGAATACTGCAAACCATCTTACCGAATTCTGAATTCTAAGTATATGACTCTGAATTCTAAGTAGTTCTCAAAATATCTTACTAATAGTTCTAAAATAATATACACTGAAAATATAGCCACGCTAAATAGTATGGTTTGTCTTTTGTCTTTTCCCCCCAAATACTTTGTCTAAAAGTAGATTCTGGGTTCTAAGTAAACAACCATAGAACAAGGGAACAGGAAGTCTCCTAATTATTGAAGAAAACTTAAACAACATTTTTAAAATGTCAGGTTTTTCGGTCAAATATGTAAAGAACTGTGCCTTTCTCTTTTTCACATATCCTTCATATGCTCATTTATATGTCAACCTAACACTACACCAAATGTCTCATTTCCTTTAACCAGCAATTAAACAATTTCTGCTGCAAGAGGACAAAGTTCAGTGGCACAATGTAAAACAATGCATAATTGCTGTTAATAATCTTAAAATGTTTCTGTATATGTTACACATTCATAAATCAATGAGGAAAATCATGGTATCTCTCATCAGTTCCTGAAAAAGCATTTCAAAATACTCAACATCTTCTGGACATGCTATAGAAATCAATTTTCACCCATTCACTATATTTTTAGGTATAATTGCTTGCATATGTGTTTTTAATGATTGCTTTATGGGTCAACAATGCAAACTCATTTTAACTTTTCATAGACTATTTTAGCACTATCATGTACCACTTTGTGTAAACTCTAGAAATCTTAAACCATGTAAGTATATTGACCCTTTTACTATAATGTTTAAACTATAATCGTGACATGCCATGACGTAAAATAACCCATAAGTGTTATACAAAGCATGGCACAAGTATGACACAAATTATGTGCCTAAATATGACATAAATGAGAAGCCTTAAACATATTTTTAATAATATCCATTTGCATTTCAAAAATTGTAAGATAAATATTCGCTTCTATTTGCTCATATTTTCCCAACCCCTATGTTTTTCGTACATCGCTCCCTACAGACTCTTGTGGTGGTTGCTATTGTATGTGCCACAGAGCCCATTCCAACGCACAGTGATTCTCTGTGCACTAGAACACAGCTTGCTCCTGCGAGAGCTGCAAAACTGTGGCTATGTGGTAGTTCACCATTGCAGCCACAGTGTCGATCACTCCCTTTGAGAGGCAACCTCTTAAACTGACCCACTTCATCTTAGTTTACTGTTACCAGTTTTCTTTAGTGTGGAGAACTTCCTTTAATGTGTTTTAGAGTGAAGTTTTGTCATAAAACATTCTTTCAGTTTTCTTTTGTCAGAAAAGCCTTTTCTTTTGATTGAAACTTTTAAATGTATTCTTTCTAGAACAGAATTTTGAGTCACTCCAAATGTACATACTCTTTAAGCACTTACACTACCTTCTGAGCGCCATACTTCAAAAGGTAAATCCAGTTATAAGAATCGATGTCTACTATACTTATTTGAAGGTTTTCTCTGATAGCTTTTTAAACCTTTCCTTTTCCCCTTCCCTCCTCTTTTCTGCTTGTCCTTAGCTTATGGAGGTATCGGTTTTATACAACATCTTTATCTACATCATTTTCTAAATCATTTCTATCTTTTGAATGTAAACACAAGTAGGTCCAGTGGTGATTCAAACCTATCCAGCAGCTCTGCAGAAGAGGATATTGTACAATCTGCTCCCATAAAGACGAAAGCCTAGAAAACTTCCTTGTTGTCGTGTTGTCAGGTATCTTCCCGTTGGTTCCAAATGACAGTGACACCTGTGATAATCCATCTTGTTGAAGGTCTCCCTTTTTTCCACTGCCTGCTTCTTTACAAAGCACGATGGCCTTTTCCAGGGACCAGTCTCTCTTGACAACAAGTCCAAAGTTTAAGAGGCTTGAGCATAGTCTCACTAACCTTCTCCCTAAAGAGCCTTATGGCTGTTCATCACCCAAGACAGAGGTTTGTTCTTTGGGCTGTCCATAGTACTTGCAAAACTCTTTGCTAATATCCTAGTTCAAATGCATTGATGTTGTCAGTCTTTCTTATTCAATGTCCAATGTTCACATGCATATTGAAAGATTCCATGGACACAATATTGAAATCAAAATATCGAAAGAAGAGGGCTGAGCCCCGCTGGCATAGTGGTTGTGTGTGGGACTGTGGTCCACCGGGTTGGTGGTAAAAATCCAGCAGCAGCTCTCCAGGAGCAAGACTGGGTCTCCTACTCCCACCAGAGGGCAATGATGCCCAAAAATATATATATCAAAAGAAGAAGAAAAGACCACCCAGAGTTACTGTACAAAAAAAGAACTAGGCCAAAACTTTATTAATTCTGTCTCATGAGTTTGTTATGCATCGGTATCGAGTCAACAGCACCCAACAAAAAGAATAACAACCAATTGTGACTGCGTGTCTGTTTGTGTGTGTGTGTGTGTGTGTGTGTGTAGATGTGCTGTAGGAATGTTATGCATACTTTACTTCTCACAACCTATTACACTCAGTATTTTCCCACTTTTAAATGCAGTTACCACTATGGAAGTCTTATATATTTCCCTATTTGTATTATAATTATCTTATATATCGAGAGTCATCAGCATTTAAAATCATATTAGACATTATTATAAATACTACTTTCATTTAACAAATATGCTTTTATTTCTTTTTGCTTGTTTTTCATTTTCAGAATTGCAGAGACTTTGAAATTTTATTTTTAAAGTTTCCTCATATATTATGATAGGTGTTTAATTCATTTTTTAATTTTAGAGTCACTTTAAATTTAAGGAAAAATATGTGCTGAAAATGCAGAGAATTCAATATATTCCCTCTTCTCAGAGCACATTGTTTGGGGGGTTATTTGTTTGTTCCATATCATTGGATTCTTGCATTCATGTAGAATATTCTCACAAGTCATAAACCAATGGCATGTAATAACTAAGATTCATAGCTTGCATAGATACCTTGTTGATATCATCATTTTGAGTTCCACTACAACTCAAATGATGGTTCAAATCCACACAGAAGCACCATGACCTGCGTAGGTAAAGATCATCATCAAGAAAACCTAGCAGGGCACCCCGCTCTACTCTGTCACAGAGAGTCAGCCAGGAGATTGACTTTTTTGGTGACAGTTTGTATTAGGACTGAGTCTCACGCTGGGCGTGCTTATAGAATTGGTAACACTAAGACATCAGAGTCCCAGCGATATAATGGGCTGCCCTTTGGGGAGCTAACTGCTCCATCAGTACCAGCTGCTCTGCAGCAGAAATACAAGGCTAACTACCCCATAAAAACTTGCCATCGACAGGGGCAATTTCTAGCTTACCTGTAGAGTTGCCTTACGTCAGAATTGACTCAATGGTAGAGTTTTTGTTTGCTTCTTTTCGAGAATGTCATGTGTTCACTATTACATTATCATACAGAATAGGTTCACTGCCCTGAAAATGCCCTCTGTTCAATGTGCCTAACTTCCTTCTCCTGGATCCTTGGAAATGCTGGTTTTTCTAGTGTCTAAATGAATATATTTCCCAGAGCCTTATGGTTGGAAACATACAGTATGTTTGCCTTCATGTAGCAGTATGTTTTTTAGTATCTCTTGTCTTTTCAAAGCTTTATAGCTCATTTCTTTTCATTACTGAAAACAACAATCCATTGTATGGATGTATCGCTATTTTAAAAAAAAATTGAAGGACATCTTGATTGCTTCCATCCTGAGGGAATTATAAACAGCATAAACTCAACTAATGAATATGTTTAAGAACATTTTGCTTGGAATAAACCCAGACAAACATGAAGTGAAATTCTCATAGCTATATTATTTACATACTTTCAATCTTATTTGCTAACATATTTTCTGTGAAGCAACATAAGATTGGTTTATTGAATAAACTGCTAAACTAGCTCTCAGAATCATAAGATTTTGAATTGTCACCCTCACTGACAAAGAATTTCTAGATATATACATATATATATTTGGTTTTATATATTATTTTCCCAATGATTTTATTGGGGGCTCTTACAACTCTTATAACATTCAATACATCATTTGTATCAAGCATATTTGTACACATGCTGCCAACTTCATTTCCAAATATTTTCTATGTGAGCCCTTGGTATAAGCTTCTCCTTGCCATTCCTTTTTTAATAAATATTTTATTGGAGGCTCATACAACTCCCATCACGATCCATACATACATCTATTGGATGCAGGCCACATTTGCACACTTGTTGTCATCACTCTCAAAACATCCTCCCTCCACTTAGAACCCCAGCACCAGCTCCCTTTTTCCCTTCCCTCCCCAGTCCCCTGCCCCATGAACCCTTAATAATTTACAAATTGTTATTCCCTTTTCATATTATCCACTGTCCAATGTATCCCTTCAGTCATGTCCCCATTATCAGTACCCCCAGAGAGAAGGTTATATGTAGATCCCTGAAATTAGTTCCCCTTTCTATTCCACCATCCTTCCATGGTCCCAGTGTCACCACTCCCACCAATAGAACTGAGGGATCATCTATCTTAAATTCCCCATGTTTCTGCCACGAGTGTACATCCCCTGATCTAGCTGGATTTGTCTGGTATAATTGGGATCATGATAGGTGAGAGGAAGCATTTGAGAACTAGAGAAAAGTTGCATAATTCATTGTTACTACATTTACCTTAACTGGCTCATCTCCTCGCTGCAATCCCTCTGTAAGAGGATGTCACTTCACTTATTGATGGGCTTTGGGTTCCTTATCTGCCCTCCCCCTCTTTTATAATGATATAATTTTTAGTTCTTTGATGCCTCATACAGAATCCCTTTGACACCTCATGGTTACACAGGCTGATGTGATTCCCCTATGTGGGCTTCATTGCTTCTGAGTTGGAAGGCTGCCTGTCCACCTTCAGACCACAGACACTATCTCTTTTGGTAGCTGGGCACCATCAGCTTTCTTCACCACATTCTCTCATGTACATATTTTTCATGGGCAATCATATCAGGAAAGTGAGTATACAATGTTCTGATTATTAGTTCTTGAAACCTGATAACTGATGCCTTTGACATCTCGCAGTGCCACAGACTGGTGTGCTTCTTCCATGTGGGCTTTGATGCCTCTGAGCTGGATGGTTGCTTGTTTGCTTTCAAGCCTTTAAGACCCCAGGTGCTATATCTTTTGATAGCCGGCCACCATCAGCTCTCTTCACCACACTTGCTTATGAACACATTTGTTTTCAGTGATGGTGTCGGGAGGATGCGCATCGTGGAATGTCAATTTAATAGAACAAAATGTTCCTGCACTGAGGAAGTACTTGAGAATGCCCATCTGCTGTCCTAATACTAATCCTATATATATAAATATATGCACCTATGTACATGCCTGTATTTAAAACTCTATAAGTGCCCTTTACTCCCCAGACCGTTCCTCTATTTCCTTATACTTCCTCTTGTCCCACTATCAGGCTCAACCTCAATTTGAGTTTCAGTATTTTCTCTCTGCTACAATACTCTTGATCAATCCCTATTGGACCTCACACACTCATCTTGACACCGATTTTGAATCACTTGTTGTTCCCTTACCCCTGAGCTGGTCAACACCACCTCCTTTCCCCCTCCTCCCCTTCTCCCATGTGCCCCCAGAACCATCAGTCCCATCATTTTCACCTCCAGACTGTTCATCCAGCCTATTTGAAGTAGATAGACCTGCAGAGAAAACAATATGTACCAAAAAAGGCATTCTAAAATGAAGCAACCAAAGAAAATAGAACATTGATAACATCAACAATAAGAAAAAACCCAATGTCCTATATATATGTATATGTAAAAATATTAAAATAATATAACAACCTATAAATAGTTTAAGGAGTGATCCCTGGTTGAGTCTGATCGGGGGCCACACCCTGGCCCCAAAGTATATTCTTGGCACTCCATCTGGAACTCCATTCTCTGTTGCACCCCCTTAGTTTTTTGCCATGGTGTGGTTGGGTCAGACGGTATAATCCTGACCCTGTTTCTCCATTAGTGACCCCGAAAGGTCTTGGGTCAGCTAGGGAAGTTGTATTTCATATTATCATAGGGCCAGCCATATGATCCTCTCTTTGCATCAGCTGTTCTGAGTGGGAATATTGTCCTGAAGGCTCAGTGGGCCAGGATGCACTCCCCCTTCATTTGTTCTCGTGTGCTCTGGTCAGGCATATCTCACTCCCCCAAGCTGCAGTTTCAATGCTGTCCCCCATAGGACCATGAGTCAGCAAGAAAGATCATGTCTCATAGTGGAGTCAGCCATCTGATCCACTCTGTGCAATGGATGTTCTGGGTGGGGATATCTTACTCCAGGCTTGATGGTCCAGGTTGTGCTCCACTCTCTCTTCCTCCCCCTTCATTTTCTCCCTTGTACTCTGATCAGACATATCCCTCTCCCGTAGCTGCAGCTTCAGTGCTGTCCTCTGAAGTGAATTCTTCTGGGAGGAGGGGTTATTTCCATGTAGTTGGGATTGAGGCCAGGCACTCAGACCCTTCCACTGGCTCCCTGCTCCAAGCTATCACACTTCATTTACATCAAGAACATCAGATTGATGTCTGGCTCATCTTTCCCTGTGGAGATATAAACAATATCCTCCCCTTGGGTGGGTTAGTGCCCTCTTTCCCTGCAACATATTTCTCCCCACCCTCACACTCCTTTTCAGTTGTCTACCATATGTACCCCCCTGGATTTGGTCTGCCCCCTGCCATACTACCTGGATTGAACCCCAGGAGTGTTTATATATAGCAGCTTTTTCCCTATGTCCCATTTACATTTTTAACCTTATCTCAGTGGATTCATGTTGTACTTGTTCTTATGTGCTTGACTTACTTCACGTACCATGATTTCCTCCAGTTCTTCCCATGCAGCAATATACTTCATCACTGCTTTATAGTGATGCATAGTCCTGTATATACCAGTTTATTAATCCATTATAAACTGTATGTACTACAGTTTATTAATCCATTCATCTGTTAATGGGAATTTAAGTTGTTTGCAACTCCTTGTAATTGTGAACTGTGCTGCAAAGATCATTAGAGCACAGAAGTCTGGCTGTGGCTTGTTTCTTTCCTCTTCTGCATCTATACCCAGTAGGGGAACTGCTGTGGTCGCATGGTAGCACAATTTCACATATGATTTAGAAATTGTCAAATTGATTTACATAATGAATATATATACTACAAGTCCACCAGCAGTGGATAAATTTGCTGCTTTCTGATTTTTTTAATTAGACTATCTTTGAGGGTGTTAGATGGTATCTCATAGTTGTTTTAATTTGCATTTCTCTTATGGTAAATTATTGGGAACATTTTCACGTATATTTATTGACCATTCAGATTTCTGCCCTTTGGAAATTCTGTTCAGGTCTTCTGCCCACCTCCTTAGTGGGCAGTCAGTTTTTTCTCTTATTGTAAACTTGCAAAGACTTGGACAATTTAATAATAAGGCCTTAGTTTGATATATCATTGCTAAAGATGCTTTCACAGTCAGTGAACTCTCTTATTATTCTCTTCATGAATTCTTTTGATGTATACAGGTGATGTACTTTCAGTATACCCCACTTGTCAATTTGTGACTCCTCTGTATTTGTATCCTTCCCTATTTCTGACAGCCTATGTATTCCCTGTACCAAAGTTCTCAGGTTTGTTCCAATTCCCTCATTAATGGCCCTAAGGGGATCTATCAATTCTGTTAATCCTTTCAAAGAACCAACTACTAGCTGCATTAATTTTTTCCATAGGCTTCTTGTCTTTCCTCTCCTATATCTCTACTGTTTTTTTTTATTATCTCTTTCATTTTGCTTTAGTCATGTTGACTTTACTCTAATTGGTGTAAGTCTGGTGCCAGTATATCAACAAGTCTCGCTTCTTTTTCATGTGTGCATTTATTGCTTCCTCTTATAAATGCCTTTGCTACATTCCAAAGATTTTGGTATGTTGTATTTGATTCACATTGATTTTTAGAAACTTCCTAATTTCATTTCTAGTCTGGGCCATTACCCACAAGTAGAGAATTATTCATCCACTAATTGTTTGACCTTTCCCATTGTTCTTCTGCAGATTTCCATCATTGTGACACAGTGGTTGGCAAGAGACCTCTGTATAATCTCTATGTGCTTGAATTTACTGGTATATCTGTTGTTATACCAGTACCACACTGTTTCAAGTGCTGTGACTATATAATACACGATACAGTCAGGTAGAGCAAGCCCTCCCACTTTGTCCTTCTTCTAGAGGAGTTCTCTGCTAATTCAGTTCTTCTTCCCTCTCCATGTGAAGTTGGTAATCAGTTTTTCCAATTCTTTGAAGAACTGTATTTGTAGCCAGCTAGCATAAAATTTATACAATGCCTTAGGCAGAACTGATATCTTTACTGTAGAGTCTTCAAATCCATGAGCATGAATATTCTTCCATTTGTTGAGGTCACTTTTGGTTTCTTGTAATAGTGTTCTATAATTTTCCTCATACAAATCTTTTTATTTTTTTAGTCAGGTATATCCCTAGATAGTTCAAATTGTACCTGACTATTATAAAGGGTACTGCTTTTCAACTGCCTCTTCTGTAATCTTGTCAGATGTGGACAGCCAAATGAAAGACTTGTGTTTGTTGATCTTGTGTCCTGCCACTTTGCCATAATCCTCAACTGCTTCCAACACTCCGCTTGAGGAATTTAAAAGATTTTTGATATGCAGAATTATGTTATCTGTGAATAATGATAATTTCACCTCTTTCTTCCCCAGATGAATGCCAATGATGTCTTTTCTTTGTCTTGTATTGTTAACTAAGACCTCCAGTACAATGTTACATAGGAGTGAGGACAAAGGGAATTCTTTTATGATCCCCTTTTTCAATGAAATTTTTTTTGTCTTTTCTCCAATTACTACCACGTGGTTTCTCATCTATAGCTTGTATAATATTGAGAAATTTCCCTTCTATTTCTATCTTCTTGAATGTGTTCAACAGAAATGGGTATTGGATGTTGTTGAATGTTTTTTGTGCATCTATTGATATTACCATGTGGTTCTTATGATATTTCCTTCCATTGTGGCAAATAATATTAATGGTCTTTCATATGTTGAACCATCTCTGAATCCCTGGTATAAGTCCCAATTGATCACAGCGTATTATTTTTTATGTGCTTTTGTATTCTATTGGAGAGAATTTTGCTAAGAATTTTTGTATCAATGTCCATTAGGGATATTGGTCTATAATTTTCAAATCTCATGGAATCCTTACCTGCTTTAGATATCAGGGTTATACTAACTTCATAGAAAGAGCTTGGAGCTATCCATCATTTTCTATGCTCTGGAAGAATTTGTGTAGGATTGGTGTCAGTTCCTCCCTGAATTCTTAGTAGTACTCTCCTGTGAAACCATCTGGTATGGGAGATTTTTTTGTAAGTAACCTTTTCTATTTATTCTGTTGCTATGTATCTGTTGTTTTTCTTGCTGTCCATCTGAGATAGTCTAGGGAGGGATTTTTTTTCAATGTATTTGTCCATGTCTTCCAAATTGTTGAATTTGTTAGAATGCAGGCCTTCATAGCACTGTGTAATTATCCTTTTGATTTCATGAGGACCCATTGTAATGTCTCCTGTTTCATCCCTCAACCTTGCAATTGACATTTTCCTCTAACCTTTCTTTAATCAGGTTTTCCAAAAATCTATCAATTCTGCAAATCCTTTCAAAGAACCAAAGTTAAACTGCATAAATTTTCCCCATAATTTTCTTATGTGTGTCTCAACTATGATATTTATTATTTCTACTCTTTTGCTATTAGCAGTATTGTTCTGTTGACTCTGCTCTAGATTAAGTTTTGTGCCAGCATATCAACCACAGGTCTCTCTTCTTTTTCCATGTGTGCATTTATTGCTACAAGCTTTTCCTCTTAAAAATGTGTCTGGTGTATTCCAAAGGTTTTGCTATGTCATATTTTCAATCTCATTGGTTTCTAGAAACTTCTAGATTTCATGATCTGAGCCAGTACCCACTACTTTTGCAATAGAAAAATATTCATCCTGCAACTGTTTGTCCTTGTTTTCTTCACCGTCCTATTATTGATTTCCAGACTTATAGAACAATGATTGCAGAGTCACATCTGTATAATCTCTAGTTACTTGAATTTACTCACCTTCAACTTGTGTCCCAAAATGTCGTACATCTTTGAGTCTGTGCCATGTGGGCTTGAAAAGAATGTGAATTTTTTGCATTTCGTTGGAAAGCTCTGAATATATCTATCAGGTCAAGTCGTTCAATTGTACTGTTTAGATCTGTAGCCTCCTTGCTGAGTTTCTTTCTCAGTGGTCTGCCTTTTTCAGAGAGTGGTGTATTAAAGTCACCTACTATAATTATTGAACCTATGACTTCTTTTTTCATCTTTTGGAGTGCTTGATTTAGGAATTTCATGGGTCCATCATTGGGCAGGTATATATTTATTATGCTCACAGGTTCTAAGTCTACTGTTCCTTGAGCATTATATAGTGCCCCTCCTTGTCTCTTGTTATGACTTGTACCTTGATATCAATTTTGTCAGATATTAATATTGTCATCCCTGATGGTTGGGGTTGTTTTTTTGTTGGTTTTTTTTTTTGCATTGCCATTTGTTTATATATTTTTTCCAGCTTTTAATTATCAACCTGTTTTTGTCTGCAATATTGAGATATGTATCCTGTAAGCAACAGATTAATGGGTTGTTTCCTGAGCCAGTCTATTACCCTCTGTCTTTTAATGTCTGAGTTCAAGTCATTGATATTCAGTGTTATTACATCCATCTGTGGACTCTGTGATGTCATCTGGTACCTATTTTGTTGGGTGTTTTCCTACCTACCTTTCTTATCAGATTGTGCTGTGTGTGTGTGTGTGTTTCATTCTTGCCTTCTTTCCATTCTTGAGCCACTGCTATCTTGGGGGCTGTTTTCTCTTTGTCGCCCTATGAGTGAAGTTGTTCTTTGTGACAGTCTTTTGTTTACATTCGATGTGGCCTGAGCCCTGATGGCGTAAGTGGTTGAGTGCAGAACTGCAGCCCGCAGGCTTGGTGGTTCAAAACCAGCAGCGGCTCTCAGGAGTGGCACTGGGTAGCGCCCACGACCACCAGAGGCAGTGATGCTCACAAAAAAAAAAAAGTACTATTTACATTCGATGTATGTTGATCTTCTGCCCATGCTGAATCAAGAAAGCTCTTTTGTCGGGCTGGGCTACTTTTTATGTATTCTTTGAGTTTTTCCTTGTCTGGGAAGACTCATTCTTCTTCATTTATTTTAATAGACGATTTGGCCAGGAATAGTATTCTTGGGTTTGTGTTACTTTCCTTCAATTTTTTTCAATATGTTACTCCCTTCCCTCTTCTTCTTCATGATGTTCACTGATAGGACTGAACTTACTTTTATTGGGGGAACCTTTATTCATGACTATGTGCTTTTCCCTGGATGTTCTTATGATCTTCTCCTTGTCCTCATAGTTGGATAATTTAACTATTATACGTCTTGGTGACTTCTTCTTGGGATTCAGTCTGGTTGGTGTTCTTTCAGGCCCCTGAATGGTTGTATGCTTTTCATTTATTATGCTGGGGGAGTTTTACTCTAAGATTTCCCTTACCATTTGCACTGTTTGTGCAGTTGACTTCTTTGATGTGTCTTGTTCCAGTAGTCCAATTATTCTAACATTGTTCCTCTTCATAGCATAATACATGGCGCTCAGGTTTTCTCCACCATCTCTGGTTATCCTATTTGACTGTTTTTCCCATTTGTTGAGGTCTGCTTGGTTATCTTTTAGGTCACTGGTGCTATACACTGCCTCTTCAGACCTGTTTTCAAAGTCTGTCAATTTGCCACTGGATTTTGTTATTTTATTTTATCCCATAAGTTTTGTATTTGCTTTTGGTCCATTGCCTTTGTCTCCTCTATCATTTCATCCTTTTTCTGTGGTTCTTCTTTCATATCCTGTATGATTCCAAGCAGCATTCTGAAAATTTCTATGGCAGGTCATTATCGGCTTCTTCTATGATGTCATCAGATTCATTACTTCTGGCATTGTCTTCTGTTTCTCCTGCTTTTTCGTTGAGGCTGGTTGCTGTTTACATGTTTTAGAGGAGTCAGTCATTTGTAGAACCACTACAGATTTTAGACAGGAGTTCCTCTAGTTGTTTGAAAGGGGAGAACCTCTAACCATTTGCGGTATGGAGGAGGACTGGCATGATTTTTCCAAGGTGTGTGTAAAGCCAACATATGCAGGATGGTGCTCCCCTGACTGGGTCTTCAGAGTTTCCCTAAGTGGAGGCAAGTGGCCTGGAGACTGATAGTAGCTTGTGAAAGGAAAGGTGGGCGGAATAGCCCTAGGAAAAGAGTAGAAGTCTAGAAACCAGCAGTGGCATGTGGAAGGAAAGAGAGGGAGAGGAGAGAAACAGAAAAGCAGAAAGAACAGAGAAGAGAAACAAGACAGAGAGAAGAAAGAAAGAAGACAAGAAAGAGAAAGAAGGGAAAAACACAACTGTGCTCCCTAAGATTGACTGTGATGGAGAGAGAAGGAAAAATAAAGAATAAAAAATAAAGATATAGCTGATCCCTGATTGCCTGAATGTTGGGCCAGAGAGGTTTAAAACCTGTCCCAAAATGGCAGTTTGGCATGTCCTTTTAGTGCTGGGTCCCAGGAGTGCTGGGCAGAATTGCTGTAGTTGGGAAGATCACCTTGGAAATCCGATGGAGATTTCCTCAGCAGTGAATAGTTCTGTACAGCTGTCACAGCTGCCTTGTGCATGCACAGCACAGAGGGCCGGCTGGAGTTCCCCTTACTATTTTCATTGCATTGCCCTAGGTGAAGGGTAGTTGCCTAGAAACCAGCAGTGGGATATAATAGGAAAGAGAAGGGGAGAAGAGAAAAGAAGAAGAAAAAAGAGAAAAAAAACAACAAGATGAAACTGGTCTTGTAGAGAACAGGTGTGATGGAAACGATAGAAAGGCAAGAGAATAAAGAAAGAAGAAATAGAGTGATGAGGAGATAGCTGAGACTTGATGACCTACCTGACCATAGGGCTGGAGGAGTTCCAACTCTGCCTCAATGTAGCAAGGTGGTTTGCCTACTTGGGGTTTCACAGATGTTTGGTAGGGTTACCCTTGAAGGCAAGATCACAGCAGAGGCTGTGCAGCAGTTCCCACAGTGGTATTGAGCATGGGAATTCACTGGTAATATTGCATTTTGTTTTATCTAACACTTGAGTTGGGTGGGACAGGTGTTCCCTCGGTTCCATGTAGGAACTCAGGACGGACAGGATCTCCCTAGCTGGGGGTAAAATCACTGAGAGGGGCAGCTGGGTTTATTCCACCTAGACTGATGTTCTACTAGCTCAGAGGGTTGTTTGCTTGTTTGTTTCCCTGGCCAGCTAGAATCAAATTGAATTATATTGGCTCTCTGGCTCTGGGTCTGTGCTCAGTTAAAAACTTAAGACTTGCTCCAGAGGGTCTTTGTTATTTTGAAAGTTTCCGGGCACTGTAGCTAAATTCTGACATTTCTTAGAAAGGACTCCCTTTTTGTATAAATGTATGTTAAGAGACTCCCTCTACCTGTTGCCTAGGATTTGAACAATGGGTCTTGTGATTCCAATACATACTAAGCAGATATTTTATCTCTCTCTTGAATTTTTTTTTAAATATCAGGCTATAAGCTGCTCTGATGTGGAGGCTGTCATGCTGTCTTCCAGAGGGGGAGATCGAGCTTAACAGGAAGATTATTTACTTCTCAGCCGACTGGAACTGAATTCAATCATGGACTATGACTCTTCATTTATGTTCTGCCCCACTGCAACCTGCCTCAAGTAAATTCCTTCTTTTACTTCCACTTCAACTCTGTACTTACCCACTGTACCTGTTCGTCAGACTCTGAGCTCAAGACACCTAACAGCGGAGAGAACTCTGGTGTGGGGTCTCAGAGATTCTCCTCCTATATGGGATTATGTCCCATTTAGGGCATCATCCTGGTGAAACTCTCCTTAGGAAACTAGGGCATAGGCAACTCTCCAGTGGGAGCCCAAGAGTCCAACATGCTGAACCTAAAGCAATTTAGTGTGTTCTTGGTTCGCTTTGTGAGTGTAATCACCTTACCTCCCAATTTTCTCATCTGGCAACCAGAGCACGGGGCAGGTGAGTCTCAGTGAGATGCCATTTTCTTCCATCTCCCTCCAATCCCATTTCTATTCCAGTCTACCCCTTTTTGTGAAAATGAGAAATCTCGTCTTCATCATTTGTATTCATTTATTTATTTGTTCATTCTCAAAACATATGTACAAAAGTTTCAGAATTGTAAATCTATAACCCATGAAAAAGGGGAACTCTACCAAACAGAATACAATTTATATGCACTGTTCCCTTTTTATTGCTCTCATAATTGCCTTCAAAAAGGCTTTTTTGTGACTTGCTCATGTCGGCATCTTTTTTGCCTAGTTTCTTCACCGAGCTCATATCATGCATTTGTATCATACTTTGGTTCTTGTCACAGAACACATTCTATTCTGTGATCCCCCTAAGCTCCTAATCATTTTTTTTCAGTTATACATTAACATTCACACTTTATGTTATGAAGTTCTATGAGCTTTGACAAATACCTAGTGTCATATTCCTATAAACACAATACCATACCCTAAAAATTCCCTTGATTTCTTCTAACCAAACACTCCCCAATTTCCAAAATTCTAGATGCCAGTCTTGTGTTTTCTCATTCTTTGTAGTTGTACCTTTTCCAACATGGAAGGATGCAGTCACTCAGTAGAATGTATTCAAGATTTATCCATGTTGTGTGTGAGTTAAAAGTGTTTATCTTATCACTAAATAGTACTTTGTTTAGCTATCCACCAGTGGAAAACATCCCCTTTGGTCTCACAGCTCATAAATAAAGGGGGGAAACCTGCAATAGATATTAATGGGCAGTTTATCTAAAGCATATTTTTTCAAGTGAGTGAGGCAAATTCCTAGAACCAAAATTGCTGGGTAATACAGTAAGTTAATATTCATAAGAACAATAAAAGATTTAAACAGCCACTAAACCCATTGCCATTGAGTGAATTCTGGTTCATGGAAACCTTAAGAGGACAGAGTAGAACTGCTCCTTGGGGCTTCCTACGTGGAACATCTCTCTGGAAATAGCCTCCTTTTTCTTCCATGGAGTAGCTTGTGGGCTTCAACCAACAAACCTGTGATCTGGCTTGAACCACGCTGTCACCAGTGCTTCTTTTACATTTATAAGGAGTCCTTCAATTTACCCACATATTGGCTGGACCAATTTGCATTCACAGAGTCCATGAATGAGGTTCCTCCTTACACTTCATCTTTGTCAGCATTTCCTATTTGCTTTATATTTTTTGCCATTCCAGGCATTACCCTTTCAAGGTTCTTTTTTTTTTCCTTGTAAATAAATTTATAATGAAAGATTCACCCACTCCTTGGAAAGAGTTAAGAAAATACTCTAATGTAAGTCAATAGGGTCCTTTGATCAGAATTTAAATTTAGAGACAAAAAGACCAATTTCAAAAATGCTGGCGTTCACATGCTCCACAAAGAGTATGGATTGTGACTGAATTCTGACTGCATAATCTTTTACAGTTCGGGCTTTCTTCTCATGTCTTGATTCCTATCCAATTACCAGGTATTTTTCTTTACTTTTCTATATACTCGATGCACTTCAAATATTCTCCTTGTTTACATTAATCAAAATAAATATTAATATCTTACAAATAAAAGTAATGGTATAAGTTCAAGTAAACATGCATAAAAAATATGTGGCTGTGATGAAAAAGTTGGCAAAACACTATTCATTGATTTCATAGAAAAGTGAGGTGTCTTCAAAGGTTCAGGGAAAACTTTCATGATCTCTTGATTCTATTAGTCCACCAAATTTTAAAGACCCTTAGAATAGGTAGAAGAGGAGAAAATCTACTTTTTAAACCTAGTTTGGGATAATGAAAAAAAAATTACTCTCTGTGAGTATCAAGTACTGAAATTATCTTTGGTTCTGGCTTTGTTTGTTTTCTAAGTTAAATTAAGGAGCAATTAAGGAATGTTGGTTACCATTTTTTGTTTTTCTGATTGATCTTCTACCATTTCCTGGCCCACCCTGTTCTTCTGCTCCTTTCTAACCTCTGCAAGGAGTTGCATACACTCTATAACATCTGGGATTCCAAAAATGTGATTGATTACATAGCTCAATGTTGTCATTATGGAAGTAGGTAGAGACGCATTAAATAGTACACCTTTTGTAATATCATCTCAGCTCTGAATCCTTCCATTACCACCCAATTTCCCATTTTTAACACTCAACTGAAAGTGGCACAACATAAACAGTCTTTTGATGCTTTTCATCAGCAATATTTTCTGCGGATTATCTCATTTTTATATTTTCAGACCTGCGAACACATACTTGAAAGCAGAAGTCTGAATCAGGAAAATTATAGTCTGCTGGCAATAAAATTGCTACTCAAAAAAGGTACCTGTCCTCATGAAAGTGCATCATCAATACAGCAAATACCAAAAAAAAACATAATATCACATATAATTTAAACTTCAAAAGCAATATAAGAATTCCAAAGCAATGAAAATGCATGTATGTACAAAAACCAATTACCAAAAAGAGCCCAACAAAACAAACCAGTAGAAATTGGTGAAAAGTTATGAAGAACTTAAGACTATTTTTCTCCTCTACAGTGCTGCAGTAATAAAGGCTTTACCTTTCTGGATTTGAGTACTGTGTTTCTAAAAGATGAGGCACAGAAAGTAGTTATCTATCTCTTTGATAGGATAGCAAATCAATACCAATTACTAGAAAGATATAATTAAACACTCACAATCAATTGAGTTGTACAGATAAACTCATGATGGCACAGGCACACACACAGAAATGTTAAACTTTACTTTTACTCAAGGAATATGGGCCCCAAATCAAGTCACCATAAGTAGACTTTATAAGAGCATGAAATATAACAACTCAGAAATAAGGCTGCCTTGGATTGGCACTTTCTCATTTGAGATTAAAAATGCTACCTTTAACATCCTATCACAACAGACATTATGCCCATTTTCCAGATAGGCCTGATGAAATTAAAATTTTACAAATCTTAAAATGATGCCTCGAATGATAAAGAAGTATATTTATACTTACAACATGACTGCAAAATGTCACTTTCAGATGACATTCATAAAGAAGAATTCTCTTAAAGTCAGTGATATAGTGCTATGCCTTCAATGAAAATAATTCATTTGTGACATGGATAACTTAAAGGATTATCAAACGAATCAAATTTGATTCTCACATTAAAAGCAAATTAGAGTAAAAGAATCAATGAACCTGTTAATGAGAAAAGCACAAGAAAAAGGAGCTGGGGCAATTTTTTTTTCTACCTTAGCATTTTCCTCAAAGCTTGTTTTACATCCTTGTTTCTTAGAGAGTAAACCAGAGGGTTTAACATGGGTGTGATCAATATATAAAATACTGAAACCACTTTTTGAAGTTCAGGATTATTTGGAGGTACGAAATACACAAAAGAGGCAGTTCCATAGAAGACGCTTACAACCCCCAAGTGGGAGCTGCAAGTGGAGAAGGCTTTCTTCCTTCCTTCATTGGATGTCATCTTTAAGACTGCAGATACAATGTACATGTAAGACAATAGAATAACAACTATTGTGGGCAGAATTATGAAGACAGCCAAACAGAGAGATACCATCTTATTGACAGTGAGATCAGAGCAGGAAAGCTTCTCAATTTGGTAAGAATCACAGTAGAAGTGATCAATGGCTCGGGAGGCACAGAAAGACACTGAGAATGTGACATTGACCTGGAGTAGAGAAGTGATCCAACCACAGAAATAGGAACCTGCCACCAGCAGTGTACAGAGACGTCTTGACATGTGGACACTGTAAAGAAGAGGATTGCATATGGCAATGAAGCGGTCATAGGCCATGGCTGCCAGGACAAAGCCCTCTGTTACAATGAAGAGGACAAAGAGGAAGAACTGGGCCACACAACCTACAAAGGAGATCGTCTTTTTCTCAGACAGGAAGGTGATCATGGCTTTAGGTGCAATAACAGTGGTGTAGACAAGGTCAATGAAGGAGAGATTGCCTAGAAAGAAATACATTGGTGTATTCAACTGGGAGTCGGTCACAATGACTGTCATCATACTAAGGTTTCCCAAAAGGAGCATGCCATAAGCCAGCAGGAATAGTAGGAAGAGGAGACTGTGGTATTCGGGACGGACCCTGAAGCCTACAAGAATGAAGTCAGTTACATCTGAGTAGTTGCCTACTTCGTTGTCACCCATGGCAAGAACCTGCTAAGAGGTACAAGACAAGGTTAAAAAGTAAATATTTTCCAGGTATTGTAAATGATTCCTTTTTCTTGTAGAAAACCTGTGAATTCACTGTTTTCTCATTTCCACTGAAGATTTATTTGATGATTTGTTGCAGTCTTTTACATAAATTTAATCTGAAGTGTATCATAAGTTGCCCATCATCACAAAAATTGTCCATCACTGCACCACACTCATAGTTCCTTCAAATGTCTATCCAAAGCCTGTGTATTAGGAAACTAGAAGATGCTGGAATGCTTTTCACTCATAGAGCACTATTTCATATTACCTATTTAATTTCTCATTTAATTTACATGTTAAAATAACTTTAAAATAACTGAAGGGTTTGAGAGGTAAATAAATATTCTCACATTAACTGATTATTTTATGCTCTAAAGTGCATGTTATGATAAATAAAATTGTAACTGAAGGTGACCGTGTGTGTCAGAATAGAACAGAGGGCTGTGATCTGCCTGAAGAAGATTACCAGACCTTTCTTCCAGGATGTTTCAGAGTGTTCTCAAATAACTAACTTTTCATTTATGAACTGAATACATTTGTTATTTGTGTTAATGAGGTACACTCATATATAAAAAAGAATCAAAAAATTTTAAAATATCCTGGACGACATGACTCGACACAAATTCACAACAGGTGAGAACTTTAAATAGGTCACCAAGGCATTTAGTTGTGTGTCCTAAGTTAAAACCTTCAAAAATTGGAACAATTCCTCAGTTATTTGAGTGTACAAAGCTCAGACATGTTACCGGGAAAAAATAAGGAATCCTAAAAATCTCTGGACAAAACTGCCCAGAACCCAACTTTATCTTAAAGCATCTAAGGCTCTCTGTTTGGCTGTCTAAGGGAAAAGAAAGCTTCTAAATAGTAAATGCCCTTTTTGATGATGGAAAAATAATAATTTTATATTGCTACATTTACTGATTTCTGTGTTTATAGGGAGATTCAGACATTCACAAAAATGTTTAGCCATTAATTTGAATCTATTACACAGTTTAGTATAAATTTTTGTTCTATAACTTTGGAAATTTTGGTTTCTCAATTTGGCAAAAAATTAAGTCAGCTTCCACTTTTATTCAGACTTTAGCATCAATTTTCATGTAAAACCACCTCTCCAACAGTTGCAGCAGCAACAGATTTGTCTTCTTTAAAGCAACAAATTATACCAAATATATTTAGTTTTGGTTTGATACCAATATCAGAGCCAATATATTTTGTCCTTGAGTTTCAACCTACTTCAAATATTTGATCATTTTGCCTTCTTTATTTTTTCCCAAATTCTTCTGTTTTAATTGTCTTCATCATCTCTTCACCTTATCTTTCTTACCTCTACTCACTGCCAACTCTTCTTTTTTAAAAAATTAACTGGTTCGCAAGAGAGAAAACCTGGCAACCATTCAGTTCTATAGTTTTTTTATATTCTCCTTCACCTTCTATGATTTTTAAAATCCTCCTGTGCCCTCATAACAAATTGAATTTCATTGAAATAATATTAATCAAATCTGCTGCTGAGAAAATGCTAGGTGTTTGTGTTAACTTCCATAAGGATAGTTAAAACTATGGCTAATGGGATTAGATAACAAAGGGATGTCTGGCATTAATCATATATAACTGAAAATAAAATAGAGATTATGAGCAAAAGTATCGAGACCTTATCAAAGCTATCAAATTCACACTATGCACATTGGACTTTTGTCATATTTGTTGTGATATGTCCTTCATTGAATATGCAGTTCCCCATTTTACAAACCACATGAGATATTATTTGAAACTACACAATCTAGTGTCAAGTGCCCAGGAAATAATTATCTGGGATCAATTAGATTTCAAGAGTATGAGTGAATTCAATCATTTATTCATCCATGAACACTTATGGAATACCTACTATATGCTACCTAGAAAAAGATAATTAAGAAAAACTGAAAAATAGATTTCTCTTTAAAGTACAAATGTATTTTCATTTTGGCCTAATTTAATGACAATGAAATAGTCAATATCAATAAAAATTATCTCAATAGCTATATGAATATTTTTATATTTGTACCTATACTAATATTTATATTGCTATGTAGACATAAGCAGGAGAAAGATAAGGACTTCCACTATCATAAAAAATCGACAGCCTTAGAAACCTACAGGGGCACTTATATCCTGCTCTACAGGCTCATTCCAAATTGAAATCAACTTAACGTCTTTGGGAATGTAGCTATAAAGTCTGCTAAATAGGAAGAAGAGACATAAAGACAGAGAAGATATTGTCAAGTAGTACTTAAGAAAACAGCAAATGTAATAGATAGGAAATTTTTATAAATTATTTTGATCTTGCCCTCTGATACATTCCAGGCACATTTCAGATATTGGATGAAGACATTTGGTTCAAAATATGTTATTACAGAAAAAGTTAGCAATACTAGGAGAGAAAAATAAATTATATATTACATGGTAAAATGAAAAGTAAAGTCTAAAGAAGAGGTTTAGCACCATAAGGGACACATTTTTAAGCTAATGATCAACGTGACATAATAATATTAGCTATACTTAGGAAGAATTTTTCTTATGGTAGAATTCCCAGGCAATGAAATGTCTAAATCAGTATTGTAGTATATTCCTAAAGGTTTTTTCATTTTCTAACATCAACTTTTTCATGGCAATTCCCATTTAACTCATCAGGAAAAGGGATATAAATTTTCAAGATTCATAATCACAGTGTTCATAAAATTTTATTGGGAAATTTTGCCTTCATAAATTCACTTACTTACTTTAGGACATACAAAAATATTCATACCTACCTAATTATTTAATTGTAATAGACATCTACTTACATTATCTCTTACCTGAATATTTCCTTCTTAGCTTATTTTAATCCATTTTCTAATGTTTGATGCAAGCATGCAAAGAATACTTTGTTTAATTCTGAAGGAGGCAACAAAAAGATTGTGAAATTATAAATGATGTCAAAAATGGACATTTTAGAAAATGAAAGATTAGCTCAAGCTAAAAGAAATATTTTCTATATTTTTTAAAATATATCATTCTATTGTCAGTTCTGGTTATACCCTATTATCAGTACTATTTCATTCACCAATTATGAATGACTTTTTATTCTCTTAGTAGTAGTTTTGCTTGGAAATCTCCTGTAATAATGCACCCCTCTGTTGAAAATGCAAATGAAAGGGTAAGACCTACTCCAACCTTATGAATATTTCTTTATCAAAAGTCATAAGAAAATGGATCTGAACCTGTAGCACCACACCACCTGAGCATGTCTCCTACAGGGTAGCATGTCTTAAGGACCTTAGAATGAGAAAGGTGAATACAAAATGGAAATTTAAGTAGAGCAAAGACAAGTCACCAATGAATAGCAGTAGTCCCTGATGATCTGAGGAATGCATCAGGGAAAGAGGAACCCATGGTGGCCTTTGTTAGCTTTAGTGCACTATTTCAGGTCATTACAAAAAGGACTGAGTGGAAATGAGTCCCTCTGAAAGAAGTTAAGAATGAGTCGTTTGTGAAATATTAACAATGGCAAACTCCAGGTCTATCCCATGAGACCACCTACACAAAGAGACAAAAAGAAATAGTGACTATCAATATTCGAGAATGCCTAAACCTTTTTTATATAACTTTTGTGATAAATATTTGTGGTAGCTTGAGATAATGCATTCTCCATAATCTCCCTTCCTCGGTTTAATGTGTGCTTTCTGCTGCTGAGGTGAATTAATCTAAAACATCTTTTACATAAGAGCCCATAGTCTATGTTCCCCTGGAGGTTCTTTTTCTCATTGAATTTTAGTCTCAGATGAATGATTTCCATTTTCTATAAAAGAAACTGTAAACCTTATTGCCTGTGTATTAATAATTAAAATTAGTAAGCAATTACTAAGCAAAGTAATAATTGATAACTCTAGCAAAGTAATAATTGATAACCTTGCCATCTCTGGTCACTGTATACTGTACTGCTAGCTAGACTTCAGGTCCAGAAATTAAAATATGTATATCTCACTAAAATGATAAAGTCATGAACCTAAAGGAGACAAGCGTGTAGAAAGCTAGTTATTATTGTGGTTACCGAGAGCAGTGAAGTCGATCCATGGCAATCAAAGGTACAACATAACAAAATGTTGCCTGTGCACTATTTTTCTCATAATGCAGAAATACTTTTCATTGAAATAGTCAATGAAATTATCTGCTTGTCCACAATAATCTGCATAATTACCTACGAATTGGACCATACTGGTCCATAATATCTTGATCGACTGCTTTGGGGAAGAATCTCACCAAGTCTTCCTTCCCAACCTGTCTTAGTCTAGGTGCTCTGCTACAAAGCACAAGCTTCCATGACAGACAATAGTGTCTGTTTTCAAGGTATATTTGATCAGAAGTCAAACCATGGTCTCCCACGTGAATGACTGGAATGATACTCTTGAACTTAATGCCTCCGTAGTCATTGTAGTATAGATCATACCAAATTTTAATTATTTGAGCCCTGATGGCATAGTGATTATGCATTGGCCTGTCAACTACAAAAGTTAGTAGTCACTTAATGGGAAAATAGAGGATTTTCTACTTCCACAGAGCTACAGTCAGGATACTCACAAGGTCAGTTCTACTCTGTCCTATTGACTCGCCATTAATCAGAATGGACTTGATGCCAGTGATAAAATTACGAGATAATAGGGGGGAGCCCCGGTGGCATAGTGGTTGAGTGTGGGACTGCAGCCCACTAGCTTGGCGGTTCAAATCCAGCAGCAGCAAGGCCGGGTAGCTCCCATGACCACCAGATGGCAGTGATGCCAAAAAGAATTACGAGATAATATTGAAGAGTTCAATGATGAAATAAATTTTTAGCATACCTAGCAGTTATAGATTACAAAAGTAATGTTGCATAGAAAATAATTATAACATTGCACTGTTTTATAAGAGAGTGACTGAAGCTATTAACCAGGCAACTGCTGATCTTGGTTTGACTCTCCATTGTTTCCCTGAGTGTGGCAGCTACAATAGCAAGTGGCCTGTTCTCTGCCTCTCTTCTCTTCCAGTAGGCAATCCCAGGCATGTTGTCACAGAAATAAGAGAAAGGGAAACTATACCAGAAAAACAAAACACTTATACAAGGAAAACTACAAAGTATTCCTAGCAGGAACAAACAAACAAACAAATTACACAGATGAAACAAGCTACCCTGTTCCTGGATAGGCACCTTAAATGTTGTGAAAAAGTGAATATTACCAAAAATACTTCACAAATTCAAAACAATTCCAATTTTAAAAACCCATCTCAATTCTTTAAAAAAGTAGAAAAACTAATCACCAATTTGATGTGTAAAGGAAAGAAAGCTAGGATAAATAAAACACCATTAAAAAATAAATACAAAATAGGAGGTCTTTCACTACCAGATTTTAAAACTTACTATATACTCACAGTGTGTTAGACAGAGTTCTCTAGAGAAACAAAACCAGGACACTGGTAATTCTTTTTATATATTTGCATAGATAGAAGGTTATAGAAGATAAGAAAGAAACAGTTAACTAATCTATAAAGCAGTACAAATTGCTCAGCGCAACTCACTTGCGTGAGGCAGCTAGAAGACTGGCAGTCCTTCAAGTCTTGAGGGCAACTGAGCAGTCCTCTGTAGAGCAATTCAGACTATCTGGTCATAAGCAGCAAACAGCAAAGAAAGTCACCAACAGTCAGCCAGATGGCAGAGTCCAATAGTCGCAGCTCAAGAGATGTATAATCCAGGAGCGTGGCAAACTACGATTTGAAGGAAGATCAACTCTCTGCTACACAATCCATGATTAGGTGTCCCATGGGTAGTGTTGCTTGGAGGTCGAGGCACAGGATGAACAAGGCAGCCAGCTGGTCCGAAGGTCCAAAAGCAAGAGGACAAGGGCGGGGATCACTGAGCCTTTTCTATCTCCACCCTTCAATTGATCTCATGTGTTCATTGGCCATGTTGTGACAACAGACCCACCTATCATCTTTGGCCATATTGGCACAACAATCTTACCCTTCACAATCCACCTCTTGCCAACATGACAACTGTACACAATTCTTTACCCATATAAAATTTCCAGACATCAATGAACTCAAACTTATACTTAACATCAAACATCTATAATACATATAAATGAGAACACACGCAGTCCAATTACAGCTGATATATCATACTTGAACAAAGAAAAGATATTAAATAGACTAATATACAGAAAATACATGAACAATCACAAACTTCGTTTTTGCAATTGATCACATGTTTGTACCTAGTAGGTAGAACTACCTTCTTCTACTATCCATTCTGTATTACCTTTGCCCTCAGCAATTACCTCAGCTGGTTGTGGTTTTTTGTCTGGTGGGGTGACCCAGACCTTCATTCCTGATGGGTCTAGTTCATTAGATGTCCTGTCATGATGGGGTTGCTATAATTTACCATTTGCTTTTATCACAGGACATGGTAGCCCTAAGAGTCGGCCTATGGAATCTCCTGGATTCCAGACATATTCTTCTTTACCCCCCTTATGTAACACCAATCCAATTTTCTTCTTGGTAATTTGGGTCAATCACATCACTCAGTATAATGACACCTTTCCTGATCTTTTGATCCAAAGGAATGAGAAGTCCGAAGTGGCCAGGGGGCATTCTCAGCTGCCAGTTCAGTGGAATCTGTGCTATGTTTCCAGGTGGGAGAGTGCCTTCCTTCGGGATTTCCAGGCCCAAAGCACTAGGGTTGCTGGGACAGGAAGCAAAAATGCTACAAGTAGGTCAGTAGGAGTAATAGTGAGTGGTGCCACTCTAGTTTCCACCCCTAGGTTCCTGGACCCATGATCCTGGCTATTGGAGACAGCACCATATATTGACTGCTGGTTTAAAGTGTATACAGCTTCGTGGAGAACACTGCCCCAGCCCCGCAAGCTGTTGTCACATAGTTTGCATAGCAGTTGTGTCTTTAGGAGCCCATTCCATCGTTCTAACAAGCTAGCTGCTTCAGGATGATGAGGAACATGATATGATCAGTGGATTCCATGGGCATGGGCCCATTGCCACACTGAATTAGCTGTGAAGTGAGTTCCTTGATCTGAAGCAATGCTATGTGGGATGCTGTGTTAGTCCAGGTAGACTAGAGGAACAAATTCATATCATCGATATAAGGAAAGGGTTTATATACAAAAGGAATGGGACATGGAGAAAGCATCCCAGCCCAGTCCAGTTCAAAGTCATAAGTCCAAAATTAACCCATATGCCCGAAATCAGTCTATAAAGTATTCTTCCGACTCACGAAGTCACAGGTCAGTGGGTGCAGAATCCCGATGCTGGTAGGGTACCTCGCCTCCAGGGCTCAGGGTCCATCAACAGCAGAAGCAACTCATCATTGGCAGAGTTCTCCATCTGGCCGCCCCAGCTTCAGAGGTCTGGTTCCATCAGGGCAAAGGTGTGTGGTCTCTCTGCCAGCTCCTCCAGCTTCTCGAACGCTGCCAGCTTGTCTTGTCCATGATTAATCATCTCTGAAACTAACCCCCAACAACTGGGGAAGATAGCTTCTCATCTTCACGAGGGAAATATTGCGAGATTTCCCAGGAGTCTCAGGTGAAAGCCATGCCCACATAGAGGTCTCATTGGCTACTCAATGACTATCTCCAGATTAATAGGCTAGACTCCACCCCTACATTTCAATCATAAAATTAACATAAGCACATGACTGCCACAGATGCCATGCCAATGGTTGAGACATTCTGTAAGTCCACAAATGCGATTTGGGCAGAAGCATTGCATGCAGGGAAGGCAAATCCATATCCAGAAAAGGTTATGTATCTTGGACTTAATGTTGGTTTCTGCTGCTGGCAAATAGGGCACTCAGCAGTGACTATGGCCTTGGTGAGTGGAAGTCCATGTTGCTGTGCCCTTGCCTAACCTCCATGTCTGCCATCATATCTACTTTGTTTATGTGCCCATTGGGCAATAACAGGAGTGGCAGAGGAAAGAGGAGAGCCAGTCTCCACAGGGCATGTCATCTTATCCACTTGATTGTTAAGTTCCTCCTCTTCAGAGGTAACCCTTTGGTGAGCATTCACATAAGACACAATTACCTTTACTTTCTTGGCCTATTCAGAGAGATCCATCCACATACTTTTCTCCACACCTCCTTGTTACCAATCTTCCAATCATGTTCCTTCCAAGTCCCTGACCATCCAGCCAAGCCATTAGTCACAGCCCATGAATCAGTATAAAGTGTCACATCTGACCATTTTTCCCTGCAGGCGAACTGAATGGCCAAATGCACTGCTCAAAGTTCTGCCCATTGAGAGGATTTTCTTTATCATTTTGGGAGATCCCAGAAAGGGACTGTAGTGCTATTGCAGTCCACTTACGAGTGGAACCTGCATATCGTTCAGAGCCTTCTGTGAACCAAGCATGACTTTTCTGTTCTTCAGTTAAATTATCATAAGGAACTCCCCCGGAGGCCATAGGTGCAGAATGGGAGAGAGAAGGTAATGTGACTGGAGTGAGGACTGTGGGCATTTGGGCCACTTCTTCATGCAGCGTACTTATACCTTCAGGTCCTGCTCTGGCCGGATCTCATATGTACCACTTCCATTTAACAATGGAGTGTTGCAGCACACATCCAACTTTATGACTCTGTAGGTGAGACGATATCCAGTTCATGATGGGTAGTTCAGAACTCATGGTGACTTGGTGGCCCATGGTGAGGTGTTCAGTCTCCACCAAGGCCCAATTTCAAAGGGGGAGTAGTTGTCTGCAGAGGATGGCAGGACTTTACTCCAAAATCCCAATGTGATTCACCAATAGTGGTCTGCCAAAGACTCCACACTGCATCTTTATCGACAACTGACACCTCTAGCACCATTGGGTAAGCTGGATCATATGGTCCCAGTGGCAAAGCAGTTTGCATGGCAGCTTGAGCCTTTTCCTATTCCAGGCCCCACTCAAAATTGGAGGCTTTTGGTGTAACTTGATAAATAGGTCGAAGTAGAACACCCAAGTGTGGGATATGTTGCCTCCAAAATCCGAAGAGGCCCACTAGGTGTTGTGCCGCCTGTTTTGAATAAGCCAGATTCTTCTGATCTTATTGAATAAGCCAGATGCAATAGCTTATTCTTCACTTTAGTAGGAATATCTCGACATGCTCCACACCACTGGACCTCTAGAAATTTTACCAAGGTGGAGGGTGCCTGAATCCTTGTTGGGTTAATTTCCCAACTTCTTGTATGCAGCTGCTGTACTAATGAATTTAACATCTTTGATATATCCTCCTTAGTGGGCCCAATCAGCATAATGTCATCAATATGATGGACTAGTGTAACATTCTGTGGAATAGACAGGTGATCGAGGTCCCTTCGGACTAAATCATGGCACAGGGTGGAAGAGTTGATGTACCTCTGGGGGAGAGTTGTGAAAGTGTACTGTTGCCCCTGCCAACTGAAGGCAAACTACTTCTGGTGATCTTTTGAGACTGGTATTGAGAAGAAGGCATTGGCCAGATCAATAGCTGCATACCAAGTACCAGGAGAAGTATTAATTTGCTCAAGCAATGGGACCACATCTGCAATTGGACCGCAGCTGCAATTGGAGTCATCACCTGGTTAAGCTTACGATAATCCATTGTCATTCTCCAGGATCCATCTGTCTTCTTTACAGGCCAAATAGGTGAGTTAAATGGGGATGTGGTAGGAATCACTACCCCTTGCATCTTTCAAGTCTTTGATGGTGGCACTGATCTCTGCAATCCCTCCAAGATTGCAGTACTGCTTTTGGTTTACTATTTTCCTAGGCAATGGCAATTCTAATGGTGTCCATTTGGCCTTTCCCACTATGATAGCCCTTATTCCATATTTCAGGGATCCAAATGGGAGGTCTGCCAGTTACTAAGTATGTCTATCCCAATGATGCATTCTAGAGCTGGGGAAATAACCACAGGATGAGTTTGGGGACCCACCAGACTCACAGTGAGGTGTACCTGAGCTAAAACTCCATTGATAATTTGATCTCCATAAGCCTCCACTCTGACTGGCAGGCATTCAAAACATTTCAGGTTTCATGGAATTAGTGTCAGTTCAGAGCCAGTCTCCAGTAATCCCTGAAAGTTTGATTATTTCCTTTTCCCCAATGAACAGTCACTCTTGTGAAAGGTTGCAGGTTTCTTTGGGGAAGGCTAGAAGAAAGAATAATAGCATAAACCTTCAGTGATGTAGCAGGGTCCGCCTTTCGAGGGACCCGGCCTTCCCCTCATTCAAGGGGTTGTGACTCAGGTCTGGGAATTGGTTGAGTGATCGTGACTGCCTAGCCCGCTGTTCACCTGATCCAGCATTCTTTTGCCTGTATAGGTTGCGTAAACATTTAGTAGATTTCCCATGTATTTCACTCCTAGGGACACCGTGACTAAGCAGCCAATGCCGTAAGTCCACACGAGACAGGCTGCTTTGATTACTACGAAAGCTTCATCGTCTATTATAACCACGTCCATCTGTCTCTGTTGATTCAGTGCTGACACTTGCCCTCTGTCACCATGTAGTCCAATTAGCTCCATCATGGGCAAATGTCGGAGTTCACTTAAGGCAGTTCCCACAGTTAATCCCGGTGCACACAGAATAGCAATCACAGGAGTCTTCAGAGACGCTGGGGCCCACTTCACTAACTTATTTCTTATGGCTGTGGTGAAGGGTATGTCCTCAGGACACCCCTTTGGGGGTCTATGTGAGTATCCTGACAGATCCATTCAAACTTACCAATTTCCCTCAGCTTTTGGATGCCTTCTACAGTGTACCAAGGTAGGTCAGGCACCTCAAGTTGGTCTAATCTAGGCCATCTGGCAGCCCATGCCTCAGTTAACCAAACGAAATAAGGAGTTGAATCCTCTCTTTGTCTCTCTCACTGAGACATTGAAAGAAGAGTCTGTGTTTAGGTGTCCCATATCAGAAACTAAGACTGGTCTAATATTACATTTCTTGCACCAGTATCCCACACCCTCAGTAACCATTCCCAGGGATACTCCACAGGCTTCTGCTTGTGAGTATTTGAAAGCTCGAGCAGATCTTTGTGAGTATAGCGTGCTTCCTCTTGAGTAATCGCCTCGGCCTCATACTTAGGAGCTTTCCTTGCCTTAATTTTAGTTATAGGTCTAGCAGAAACTATCAGTGGTGAGGGTGTTTCCTGAGTGTTCTCAGCACTATCTCGTAAGCCATCTCCCTCAGGCAATTTACCATTGGTTAATTAACCAGTAGGCTAATCTGCTCAGGTGTGGGTCATTTGGGTAATAGTGGACTACTATCTTCAGTTGAGGGGTGTGGATCTATTGATTGGGCTGATTCAATTGTTTCTAGAGGTGGCGCTAAATCCTCTTCTTCTAGATCATTAGCCTACATTGTTCCCGTCCCAGGTTTCAGGGTCCCAATTTTTTCCTACCGATGCCTTCACTTTGGCTTCAGGCACTGCTCTAGATCTTCCCTTCAGTTGACATTGTAATTCAGCCACTCGCATAATAAGACTTTGGACCTGGTTCTCAGCAATGTTGGCTCTTTTACTACAGGCAAGAAGGCTCTCCTTTGTAGCACAGACAGAATTCTTCATGTCTGTGAGTCGGCATTTGAGGCGCACTTCTGATGTCCTGAGGCAATCCCTCTCCTTAATCACATAGTCCATTGTAAGGAGGAACAGCCAACCAGCTTCACTACACCTAACATCTCGACAAAACTGCTGGAAAATATCAAACATATGATCTCCCAGAACCTCTCCTTTAACCAGCATCCCATCTACTGGTGCTCCTACTTTAGTTATTAGCTTTGCTATTTCACACCGTGGACTAGTGGGAGTGGTAGAATTACCAATGACTTTACATGTCGAATTAGCATCATCAGTGCACTTAAGATTAATCAGATTGGAGAACCAATCAAAGAAACCCCTGTTTATGATTTTATTTCTCTAGAAGCACTCCTGGTACTACTTGTGTTAGACAGGGTTCTCTAGAGAAACAAAACCAGGATACTAATAATTCTTTTAATATATTTATATAGTGAGAAGGGTATATAAGATAAGAAAGAAACAGTTAACTATCTATAAAGCAGTACAAATGGCTCGGTGCAACTCACTTGCATGAGGCAGCTTGAAGACTGGCAGTCCTTCAAGTCTTGAGGGCCGCTG
The DNA here is from genome assembly GCA_004026705.1 of Nesogale talazaci. Lineage (NCBI taxonomy): Eukaryota > Metazoa > Chordata > Mammalia > Afrosoricida > Tenrecidae > Nesogale > Nesogale talazaci. Next base: position 93,585 of record PVJH01003465.1, read on the forward strand.
AGTAGTCCTCTGTAGCGCAATCCAGGCTATCTGGTTACAGGCAGCAAACAGCAGAGCAGGTTATCCACAGTCAGCCAGATGACAGAGTCCATCAGTCCCAGCTCAAGAGAGGTATATTCCAGGAGCATGGTGAAGCAGGGCTTGAAGGAAGCTCAACTCACTGCTACACAGTCCAAAATTAGGTGTCTCACAGGTAGTGTTGCTTGGAGGTCGAGGCACAGGATGAACAAGGCAGCCAGCTGGTCCGAAGATACAAAAGCAAGAGGACAAGGGCGGGAATCACTGAGCCTTTTCTACCTCCACCTTTAATTGATCTCGTGTGTTCATTGGCCATATTGTCACAAAAGACCTACCTACCTTCTTTGGCCATGTTGGCACAGCAAGCGTACCCATCACATACAGTAATGAAAATAGCCTTGCCTTCTACTGGCACAATTATAGATAGGAAACAAAAAGGATTAGGATTGAGAACCTAGAACTACAACCAATAGCTACAGTATAGACATCTAACCTTTGATAAAGAACTAAGACACATTAATTGGGGGAAGATTTAACCTTTTCAATAAATGCTGCTAGAAAATTGAATATTGATGTGCAAAAGAATGCAAAAATAGGACTCATACCTCATACCATGAACAAAAATTTACTCCAGATGGACCAAAGGCCTAAATATAAACCCCACAAATATACCAGATTTTCAGACCACAAGATGCACCTGACCACGAGACATACCCAGTATTTAGAGCAGGAAAACAAGAAAAAATATTCTAAACTAAATAGTACCAGTATACTAAAATGTTCTCGAGTAATACAACTTCACACCATAAGATGTACCCTCATCCCACACACACACGCACTTTTTTGGGAAAAGGAGCTTCTTATGACCTTAAGAAATACAGTACATATTACCAACAGAAAAATAGGAACAAACTTAAAGGGACTAAACACACTACAGAACAAAATAAAAAATATCCACACTATAGAAGACAAAATAAAGAGTTCGGATCTGCTAAAAATACAAAATTCATGCAAATCAAACAATTTCATCATAGAGTTAAAAGAGAACCCACAGTTTGGGAAAAAAATACTTAGTAATAATACATCAGATGAAGGGCTAATTTCTAAAACCTGTAGAATATGACAACATCAAATAGCCCAAAGGAAAAAAATGCGGCACAATGTCAGGGGAACCAGTCCCTAACATATAACCACTGATCCAGTAGATGCAATTGTATAGCAATAATTAGTAAAGATCGTAGTAAAGTCATAGAAAATTTGAGAGATTGAAATAATGGAGCCAGATATTTCACGGTAATATGCTCACCTCAGTCCCCCTTGGTCATCCACGTGGAGAGAGAGAGCGGGAGTAGTAGAGGGCATAGGGAAAGGGAACAGGGGAGAGAGGGAGGGAGAAAGAGGAGTTGGGGAGTAGAGGCAATGGAGAAAGAGCTTATTTATCACTGATCAAGACATATCATTTGGGGAGGGCCATTATACAGTTAACCACACATTACAGTAAGGGGTTACACTCTAGACTATGCAGCAATGAGGGGAATGATCTAGGGAAATAAATGCAATAGAAAGGGGACGTATAGGGTAAACATGTGACCAGAAGGGCAGACCCCAGACTCATGATGGCAGCCTAACTTTGGATGTCACTGAACAGGTTTGATTTGTTCTCTGCCTCTTCACAGAGACCAGTAACAGTAGGGTGTGAGCCCCACCGACAGGCACCAGACTAATGGTTGAAAGCTTTTAGGGAGAGGTAATCTATTATATATAACAGGAGGGAGTGGCCCAACTATACAGTAGTCTGGCAGGCTGAGAGCATCTGATCGCTCACCACATGTTGGGAAGTACACTCTAATGCTTGGTAAAACTTTGGAGGAGATAGAGTTGTGAAAAAGTCTTATATTAATCCCACAGCACAAGACATGAACAGAAATTTACCAAAGGCAGCATAAGAGTGGTCAACAACCATAAAAGAAATATTCAAGTTCATTAGCTGTCTGGTCAAGGACAAGCTGTCAGGACCTCAACCTTTCTCCCTACATGTACCAGGAAATGACACTGATGGACAATTTTCAAAACAGACTCCAAGAATAACCATCTTTCCTCCCCACCTGCAATGGCTGGACAACTGGACTATGGAAAAAAACATGACAGCAGTGGAAAAGCCCCAGCAATAGCAGCCCCACCCCCTTCCCAAAGGGACCCTCTTTAGAAACCCATTCTGGGCGTGACTTCCCTGGGCAATTTACTAGCTCATGAAACCTCATCCAGTAGCTTATTTTCTAGTAAAGAACTGTTAAGCTTCTTAACTTTTTCTCTCTTTATTTGTTTTCATGCCTTCATTTACCTGTCATTTGGTGCTGAGGCCCAGAACTAGAGAAGGGGTTCTGATGGCTGCCGCATAGGTCTTGGACGAGTGTGGTGCTATCCTCCCAAACCTCTACCATCAAATCTTTACTCTCCAAGACTCCAGTTAGTCCTCTACTCTGTGTCTTGTCTCTCTTTGGCTACAGCAAAACCCCACTTTCCATGTGGCCCCCCACACTTTGTCTCTGGGTTTACTTCCTAGGGTTTCTGCCAATAACAGGACAGTTGGCAGTCACTGCACCCTCAGACTGGACTAGATTGCAGCAAACATTTTGGGTTTTTTCTACTTGCTTGTGTGCTTGGTGTTTGCAGCTTTGCAGTGTCTTCTCTAAAACCTTCTACTTCCCCTTTTCTTACCCTGACCAGAGGCCTCTGACCAACGCTCTATTTTATCGGCCACAGTGCAGGCTTCCTTCCTTAGCTTCCTTTGTGCCTCTCTCTGTCCAAGGTTCCTGTCTGCCAAACAACTCACAGGTCTGCACCGGGAATCTTCCCAACTCTGAGAGTCCAAGACTTGCCCCAGGGTCTCTGATTTTAGTCACAATGCCCTCAAAGTTAGAAGATCTTCCTCTCACTCCAAAGGTGGCTAGGGAACTCAGGGACACGCTATTTCTACATCTGCTTTTCCACAGTTTGGGGCACAATGGGAAACCAACAATCCACACCACCCAGGGACAGCCCTTTGGGGTGTTTGCTGGTTACTCTCTCCAAACTGGGATTAGAATCAGACCTGCTCCCTAAGCAAACCTGGTTTTCTTTTGAAATCTGGCCTCAATGTGAATTAGAAAATGACTCTCACTGACCAAGAAATGGTACTTCCAGTTTTAACATTCTCTGAGACCTTGATAATTTTTGCTAATGTTCTCACAACTGGTCTGAAATCCCCTATGTCCAGACCTTTTTCTTTCTTTGCTCCCATCCCTCTCTATGTCAAAGGGTTCCTAGCACAGTCTCCCAACCCTACTATTCCTCAAGAAAAAAATTCTGTAACTCCCCTTACATCTGTCTCCTCTTACTCTCTGGAATCACTGTCCCTGCCCACAGCTCATACTCCACCATACTCAGCTCCCTAGAACCTACCCCCTCATCCCCTACCTCACCTTCCCTATCCTCCACGTCTTGCCCCACCAGATCACATCAACCTCTTGTTTGCTCCCTACATGAAGTTGCAGACACAGAGGGTCCAATCAGAGTTCACGTGCCATTTTCTCTCACTAATTTATCTCAGATAGAAAAGTGGCTGGGTTACTTTTCACAGGATCCAACTACTTATGCCAAAGAATTTTGTTACCTAACTCAGGTTTATGATCTCACTTGGCATGACATCTATATAGTCTCAACATCAACCCTCAGGCCAGATGAAAGGGAACCTATTTGAATTGCAGCCCAGCAACACATAGACCAGGTTGCCCTTGCTGATGCGACTATGCCTATAGACTCACAGGCAGTTTCACAAGAAGAGCTGGAATGGGTTTATCAGGTAGATACCCCAGCAGGATGGAAATCATATGATCCAATGGTTGTTGTCAGGGCTTCAGGTGGTTTCCCACAAGGTGGTAAATTTTATCAAACCTAGACAAATCACCCAAAACCCAAGCAAAAACCTTGTCGCTTTCCTCAATTGTTTGACTGAGGCTTTAACACAGTATGCTATACTAAGCCCTACATCCTCAACTGGGACTACTGTTGTTGCTACTCATTTTATCACCCACGTGGCACCTGACATAAAAAATAAATTAAAGAAAGCTGAAGCTGGCCCTCAGATCCCTATCCAAGACCTGGTAAATATGGTCTTTAAAGTTTTTAATGCCTGGGAGGAACAGACAGAGACAGAACATGAATGCCATGCCCATCAGGAGGCTAGCTTGCAAACCAAGGTCATGGTTGCAGCATGGTTAGCAGGAGGAAGGGGTCAGAAAATTTGCAGAAATAGCAACCCTAATCGACCCCTTCCAAAATCCTATTTCAAATATGGCCAGGAGGGCCACTGGGTCAACTGCTGCTCACAACTCCTGGCCATTCAGAAAACCTGGCCCAGCATGTGTTCAACGGGGTCACTGAAGAATGGTTGCCCTTTGGTGCTTGGCCACCGGAAGAAAGTCCCTCCAAACCCTGACCTGTAATAACACTGCTGACTCTAGCGGCTGACCCCTGAGGAAGCCTTGACTCGACAATCCTGATATCCCTCACTGAGACTTGGGTAATGACCGAAATAGCAGGTAAGCCAGTTTCCTTTTTAGTTGACAAGGGGGCTGCCTTTTCAGTCCTCCTCTCTTTCCCAGGCCCAACTTCCCCTTCCCTAGTCTCAGTTATGGGAATTGATGGCCATCCCTCTAGGCCTTTACTCACCCCATCCTTATCTCTAATTGTAGATGAACACCCATTTTCTCATTCCCTTATGGTCACGTCATCCTGCTCAACTTCATTTCTGGGAAGCGATCTCCTTTCCAAACTCAGAGTCACTCTTCAGTGGACGTACCCGTCCTCCTCTTCAGCCCCTCTATTGTTGGCACTCCCGAGCACTGAATCCTCACTTGCTCTATCCTTACTGCCTGATCTAGTTAACCCTATGGTATGGAACACTACCACCCCAGTTGTTGCTAATCACTATGGCCCTGTTCTTATATGCCTCAAAAACCCTACTGTTGACCCTTCTCAGTCTCAGTTCCCCATCTCAGCCATACATCACAAAGCTTTAAAGATTATTATGCGACATCTCCTTGCTAATAATCTCCTCATCCCTATTCATTCTCCTTGCAACGCTCCAAACTTACCAGTAAAAGACCCCAATGTCACTTACCACCTGGTCCAGGACCTCTGCCTCATAAACGACACTATTTTTCTCATACATCCAGTGGCCCCCAACTCCTACACGCTTTTATCCCACATTTCCCCTTTTACCACCCACTTTACAGTTTTCCACTTAAAGGATGCCTTTCTTCACTACCCCCTTGACCCTGCTTGCCAGCAACTGTTTGCCGTTACATGGAAAAATCTGGGTGTCCCCACAGCTTCTCAATATTCTTGGAGGCTCTTGCCCCAGGAATTCTGGGACGCACCTCATTTTCTCGAACAGGTTATTGCTGTAGATTTACAGGAGTACCCACTGTCACTATCTACCCTCCTACAGTATGTAGACAACCTTTTGTTATATCGCCCATTCCTGGACTGCTCTGAAAAACACACAGCACAGCTCTTAAATTTCTTAGTTTCCAAGGGCTGTTGAGTCTCATGTTCCAATGCTCAATTCTCCAGCACTTCTTTCACTTATTTGGACCTGTGCCTCACCCCTACCACTTGGAGCTTGACTTTACATCGACTACGGACAGTAAGGAACCTCCAAACACCTACATCGCCCGGACAGATACTTTTCGTTCTTGGCTTTGGGTTTTTTCAGACCTTGGATCCCCAACTTTTCCCTCATAGCTAAGTCATTGTGTGATGCAGCAAAAATCACTCCCAACAGACACCTGGACTCCCCTTGAGTGGTCAAGGGAGCTTTGAAAAAGCTAAAGTAGATGCTGTTACAATCTCCCCCTCCCTTGTGTTTGCCAAATCCTAATAAACCCTTTCTCCTTTTCCCTGGTGAAAAGCAGAGCATGGCAGTTGTGGTCCTCGAGCAGCCTCTGGGACCCGCCCACTCTTCAGTTGCATACTTATCCATGCAGCTAGATTCAACAGTCCGAGGGTGGCAGTCTGTCTCACCGTGAATGCCCTCAAGATAGCCCTGGGACAACCCCTCTTATCAAACCTTTTCTCTCCAGAGGCTCCAAGCCCTGTTGTCAGGTAAGATGCAGGAAATCCACCTGTTTTCACTCAAAAATTCAGATTTAAGTTTGCATCGATCCCCCTCACTTAATCCACTTATTCTCCTCCCAAATACTTCTGGCTGCCCCTGTGACCATTCACGCCCACAGGTCATTGAGGAACTTTCTCAAGGCTGACCTGACCTACAAAACCAGCCCTTATCTAACCCTGACTTCATCTTTTTTGTGGATAGAAGCTCCATATACTGTATCAGCCACAATCTTCTGGAAAGGTGGCGCGTATGAACGGCATCATAAAAAATCATCTATCAAAGCTATTTCTGAAGCTCCACAAGTTCTGGGTTGACTTACTCCCCCGAGCCTTAGCACGCATGCACATGGCTCCTCATTCTCCTTTCTTTCTAAGTCCCTTTGAGCTAACGTGTGCCACACCTCTCCTAATTAATCACAACCTGCCAACACGACCTCCTCTAGCCACTTATCTTGCCTACCTTTCCCTTTTAAGACAGCTTCTACAAAAGCACACACATTGATGCCTGCCCAGCGCAGACCCAACTCAACCTGACCTGCCTGCTGTCATCCCCAGAAACTCAGTTCTCCTAAAAGTACTACAACCACCAGCCCTCCAGCCACTGTGGAAGGGGCCTTACACCATAATCCTCACTACTTCTACTCCTCACGACTCACTGCCCAGTGGCTAAGGCCCCTGCCTACCAAAACTGACCCAGCACACTCTGGTCTGTAGGCCCTCATAGCAACCCACACCAGCACAAAGTAGCCAGAATGGTTCACTTCACCCCTTATCACCAAAAGGCCTGAGTGTTTAGCCAGGGACAGGCTGTCAGGGCCTCAACCCTTCTCCCTGCATGTACCAGGAAATGAAGCTGATGAACAATTCTAGGAACAGGCTTCAAGAATAACCATTTCCCTCCCCACCTGCAATGGCTGGACAATTGGACTAAGGAAAAACATAACAGAAGTGGGAAATTCCCAGCAGCTGCAGCCCCCACCACTCCCTAAAGGGACCCTCTTGAGTGCCTCCTTTAGAAACCCACCACTCTTCTCACTGGGCGTGACTTCCCTGGGCCACTTTCTAGACCACAGAACCATGTCCGGGAGCTACTTTTCTAATAAAGAATTGGTACAGTCTCTTTATTTTTCCTTCTTTGTTCTCATGCCTTCATTTACCCCTCAATAGCAATAAGAGAAATAGAAATTAAAAACAACTATGAAATGCCAGCTCACATAGATGCTTCTAGTGAAACTCAATAAAAAAGAAAATAAAAAATTCTGGAGCGGATGTGGAGAGAGAAAATTGCTTTTACATTGCTGGTGGGGACTGTAGAGCTGTGCAACCACTATGGAAATCAATATGGCTCTTCCTTAAACAAAGGCAAATATCTTATAATAAGCAATCTTTCTATTGGGCTCGTAACCTAAAGAAATAAATAATACACACAAACAGACATATGCATACTGATATTTATTGCAACAATTTCTATAATACTGAAATCATGGAAACAAACAAAAACTCCAATTAGATAGGGATGCAGCCATCAACTGTAGATACAGAGGGATATTGTGCAATGATAAAAAACAATGCCAAGTCTCTGAAGCATCACAAAATAGAGACAAAGCTAGAGAAGACTATGCTCAACAAACTTAACCCACCTTACAAAAATAAATATTTAATGACACAATCATTATAAGGAAAAACAAAGAAAAAAGAAAACAATTTTTACACTGAAAAATAAGACTTTGGTCACTGTGAAGAGGTCAGGGAGGGGAGCAGTAACAGGGAAAGAGGGAGGGGGATAAGCTATAGAAGAGGGAGGGAGGGAGGATGGGAGGCCGAAAAAAATTATGAGAACCACAATTATGGGTGATTCAACAGTATATTGTTGCTAATTGCATTTGTTGAGATGGACTCTTTACTATTAAGATATGCTTCTTTAAAATACAAAATTGTAAAAAAAATTGTAAAATACATTAAAAAAATTAAATGAGAGATTTAAAAAATTAAATCTCTCCAGATTCTTTATCTTTCAGACCTAAGCATTGTTCTGAGAGACCAAAGAAAGGAGGAAAATTAAAACTGAAATAAATTTGGAATGTTTAGTGATATACAAATTTATTTCGAACATATGCGGAGAAACGTCAGTGGTGGACAGGAATTCAACCAAAATATATAATTCTCTTAGTCAACCATGTCAAGTGCAGCCATCATGTTGGAAACAACTGGTCCAACAGGCTAAGAGGCCACATCCAGCATCCGTTTCCAAGACCTTGAGATCAGAAGATCAAAATGGCACCAGGCCACCACCACCAAGTGCTCTGAAAAAGGATCCCATTAGAAGGATTTGGATATAGTGGGAGAAAAATGAGCAGCAAAGCCCCAAAGCATGAGAGACCAGGATTCCTAGACAGATACAGAAGGCTAGACCCCTCGGACCGTGTCTCTCACCCTTCTGTTCCAGATCTTACCCTTCAGGTATGAGATGCACTCCCTTCTGTGTTAGAATCATCAACCATTGAGAAGACAAAGGACAGTATTCCACCCAAGGGAAGAGTTCAGAGGGTTAGGAAACTAGGAGAATTCAGACAGGAACTATAGAGAGGGTGTGGAGAATGGGATGGTACTCTGAGGGGATCGCAGTACATGAGTGGAAACAAAATATGTATGAGTTGTTGAATGCAAAACTCATGGTCTGCTCTGTAAATCTTCATGTAATTTATAATAAAAAGTTCAGTGAATGATAAAATGAAAGCACACTTTCCGCAGTGTCTCCACAGCTTCCCCCCATAGCGCTAGGGGTCAGGAAAGGAATGTAGGGTTTCATGGTGGGGCAGACCCTATGGTCCTCTCTGGGCAATGCCTGCTCCAAGCAAGGACCCCGTCCCCAGGATTTGGTGAGCACTCTCTCTCACTCACCCTCTTAGTGCACACTTGTGTGCCTGGACAGACCGCCACACTACTCTCTGGGCTGTATCTTCAGTGCTGTCCTCTGTGCTACATTCTTCTGGGGAGGAGATCAACATAGCACGGTATGAGTCTGGTCCCATCGTCCTCTCTGTTAGTTCACTGCTCCATGCCAGCATGCTGCCTTCAAGGCTTGGCGCTCCTGGTCCCTCTGACCATTTCCTGTGGAGACACAAACAATACTCTCCCTGTGGGTGCATTTATGCCCTGTTCCCCAATCACCCTCATTGTTGTTCTCTCTCTCTCTCTCTCTCTCTCTCTCTCTCTCTCTCTCTCTCTCTCTTTCTGTGCCCTCTTTCTTAGTAGGTTGCCACATGTATATCTGGGTTTGGTCAGACCCCTGCCAAAGTGCCTGGACTTTGTCCAGGGATTTATGGTTTAAGTAGCTTATCCTCTGTACCCTTTGCTTACAACCATTAAAGAATAAAAAAATATATAGCTTGATTGTGAATGGTATAAAAAATTTTCATTTTCTATAGTTCCCACCCTAGATGTGATATAATAACATAAGGAATAAGAATATGCTACTCCTATGAGAGAAGACTCCAGTGTTTTAAAGTGTACGCAACCACTTTAGATATCACAAAGTTATGTATTCAAAGGACTGAACATTTCTTCTTTTAGGTATACACTCCAAGCAAATGCTTAAACTTGTGTCCAAACAGAATACATATAAAGGCATTCCCATATTTTAAGAAAAAAATATTTGTTCATCAATAAGAACCTGCATAATGAAGTTGTCTTATATGGCATGTATTTTTAAATGAGTAAATTATATTTAAGCACATACATTTTATAAACATGTTGAATTATGAAAAAAATTATAAAGGAATACATATGAAGGATGTCATTTTCTAAAAGTCTCGTTCTTGTTGATAGGTGCCATTGAATTGGCTCAGACCCAGAGCGACCAACCTTATACACAACAACAGAGTGAAACGCTGCCGGTCCCGCGGCACCTCACCACTGACCTTACGCTTGAGCTCATGGTTGTGGCCACTGTGTCCATCCATCTCTCTTGAGTCCTCCTTTTCGCTGCCCCTCATCTTTACCAAGCATGAAGTCCTCCTGCAGGGATGGGTCCCTCCTGAGAATAGGAACAAAATATGGACAAAATCCTTGGGACTGAGTCTTGCCACCCTCACTTCGAGGGAGCATTCTGCCTGTATTGCTCCAAGAGTCGGCTCCTTCAGCAAATGAAAGCCCCGAAGGCTGAATTTCCCGCCATGCCATGATGGTCAGTTGACCTTGAAAACAATCAGCTCTTCCTCAGTCATAAACTCATAAAATTGAATTATCGTTATCGTGAGTATCAAATGTTTACAGATATGGGTGGGTGGTCACGTGTTGAGTAGATCGATAAAAATGATTTCAAGAATAAGGCATATTATCCTTCAGCATCAAAATGCTAAACTATCTCTGTTCATTTGGGAGAAGACAGCAACAATATTAAAATAAATCAAAAATTGTCCGGATGAACTAGATTGTGCAATTAATACCTATATCCACCAGGGGGCAACACGTCCCCATACTAACACCATACAGGCTTTCACTCTTCAAAAGGCAGATAGAGTCTGAATGAGACGTTCCTATCAAACCTTAAGTGTTCAATTTAAATACTTCAAGTCACCTCAATATTTTCTTCACATGTGGAAGAAGAAGTTGCCTTTCTGAAAAATTGCATCATTTGTTCAATTTGTTCATAATTTGTTCAACAGATCTGGGATCAGAACCTTAATTATCTCCTTGTTCTGAGACCAGATGTCCTAACAATATTTTTAAAGAATCTACATCCACTGAGAAGATAGCTGCGTTTTTATTCGAATCCTTCCACCTTGATACTAGCCATTTTCTAAATTCTTATCAGCAAAATGGGATTTTATCTGTTACATACATTCCTTTACCTATAAAATGAATGATAGTGGCTAATGTTAATGTAATGAATATTAGCTCATCGTCCTTGGGGTAGAGCAGCATCTTGACTTGGAAATCAAATTCTCTTGATCTCTTCATTCACCACCTTTAAGTGATTCAGACTCGTAGGGAACCTCTCGGATAGAGAAGAATGCCCCTGCGGCTTTTTGAGATGATAATTCTGTAGAAAACCTCCTCCTTCTCCTTGAGATGAGCTGGTGGTTTTGAACTGACCAACTTGATTGAGCAGCCCAATGCATAACCCAATAGGGAGCCAAGACTGTATTCTCCATAAGATTGGCCCTTTGGGAAGAGCGAAGCATGTTGGTTCATCTGGAACTGACAGATTTGAAAACTAATTTTTTTTTAATGTGAAGACATGAAAGTGAACCAACTGGGTTGGCTGGTCACCCTAAGTAGCTGAGAGAGAAGCGGGGTTTCAGGAAAGGTGGCGGATAAAAAGGAACACAGTATCTAATCAACCCCCTTTGTCTCTCCTGCCCTATGTTCAGGAGCTCTGAGAGCTCAGTGGTTTAATTGCTAACTGAAAGGTCGGCAGTTTGAATCCATCCAGCCACTCCAGGGAGGAAAGTGTGGCAATCTGCTTCAGTAAAATAATAATAATAATAACTCATTGACATCCAGTCAATTTCAACTCATAATGAGAGGTGAGGTGAAAGTGTCCACTGTTAATCAAAATATTAGAAATGTCACATCAATTAAGATTTAGTCTGCTGAGATTTAGTTTATTAAAAAAAAATCGTGACAGCTCCCTCTCTAGTAATATATATATAAATATATATATATATATATATATATATCCTTTTAAACTTGACCAATAAGGGTGTTCTAACTCGCAAAGGAGGCAAGTGAGGTCATTTAAATGAGCAATGGATCCTGAGGCCTCATGGGGTGTCAGTCTGTTTTCCTATGAACCCTGCCAATTTGCCATGTTGTTCAAGGTAGTGGGATGACTCCTCTGATCATTTTCAGATCATATTCATTATATACCCAGAACTGGCCACATAGTTTAACGCAGGAGTGCTCACACTTTTTCAGCATGCGAGCTACTTATAAAATGATCGAGTCAAAATAATCTACCAAATACAAAAATGCAAAACATATATCTATTTTATTTATTACATTTATTCGTAAATGCACTTAGCAGAGTTATTTGTACATGAATTTGACACCTAAGATTGCATTTGATAGGCTGCATTGTAATGCTATGCAATCTACCCAGACTAGTAGACCAACTAGCAGACTAGTCAATCAACTAGTAGATTGTGATCAACCTGTTGAGCACCCCTGGTTTAAGGTATATAGCTTGTTGGAGTTCACTGAATCTTTGAAGCAGTTCAGAAGTAGCAAACCGTACTGTCTCTTTCTGTCCAGTGTTTACAGAAATAAACGAGACCTTCAGTAATCCACCTGGTCTCTGTCTTTGGCTGAAACAGTGATAGGCCATCCTGGACTTTGTTACCCAATAACTATTGAGCACTTGAAATATTACTTGTATGGATGAGGGATGGAGTTTTTCATCTGATTTCACTTTAATTTCTTTAAATGTCAGTAGGCGTGTGTGGTTAGTGGCTGCTGTAACAAGCAGCACAGATGTAAGTAAGATTCAGTCCAGATAGGAGTGAGGGTTAAGTGGGTTTATGACATAGGATGTAGAGGCGCTGCTGTATAATAAGATGAATGAACACTGGAACTAAGAGGTCCTGTCTGCAAAGCCCTGTGGCTGTCTTTGAACCAGCTGTGTTAACTAGAGGGACATATTTTCCTTTAAATATCTTTCAGATTCAGTTGCGTATCTATAAAAGGAGAAGAATTAGAATCATGCCAAATAGTTGCTCTGTGCTTTCATTGAGTATATTTTTCACTTATAAGCCACTAAAAGCATTGTTCTGTTTGGGTGTGTTCTTTGGCCCTTAAAACATCTAAAATGTCCCCTTGCAAGGGATTGCATAGATACATGTAGGACTTCTCTGAATAAATACTCCACATCCAAATCGGAAAACTCACCTGTATGCATCACATTGTAAAATAATGCTGTGCTTTCAATACCGCTTCTCCATAATTTTATAGTTTGGGATTAAAAGTGTATGGCTGGATTGTGCTAAGAGTTGTATGAGCCCCCAATAAAATGATTTGTAAGAAAACATAATGATAAACGTTTACTTCAGTCGTTTATTTTTTTTTAAAAAGTGGAAGAGCTAAATGTAAAGTACCCCCCAAAATGCTCTCAATGGCCAAACCATTATAATGCTGAATAATTGGGGTTGTTCTTATCCTTAACTTATCCTTAACTCCCTCAACTGCAATTTATAATGGTGTCTTGAAATAACACCAACCACCTTGAACATGTGTGGAGGGGTGCAGGGGAGGGGGCGAACCAAGGCAGGGCAGGGAAGTTCCTGTGTCTATGTCTCTGAGGACAAAGTTCTCACTTTGCTTTTAGATGTATCCGCATACAAGTGCTATGCCTTCACGTGGAAGTGAACATGTTGCCTTGCCTGAAACTGTTAGAAAGTGCTTGGAGGTTAAAATGAAGAGGGCTGGACTCTGGTTTACTTTGACTCTAGCTTGTTCTGTGGTAAGTTACTTTCCGAGTCTGTTCCTCAGATCCCCCCAATCCCCACCCCCAAGGAAGTGGACAAAACTGCCTCAAAGTTCCTTGAGGATTAAGTTAGGATTAAGAGTGTGGCAGTCATGCGCTTATGTTAATTTTATGATTGAAATGTAGGGGTGGAGTCTAGCCTGTTCATCTGGAGATAGCCATTGAGTAGCCAATGAGGCCTCTATGTGGGCATGGCTTTCACCTGAGACTCCTGGGAAATCTCGCGGTATTTCCCTCATGAAGATGAGAAGCTATCTTTCCCAGTTGTTGGGAGTTAGTTTCAGAGATGATTAATCACGGATAAGACAAGCTGGCAGCGTTCGAGAAGCTGGAGGAGCCAGCGGAGAGACCACACAGCTTTGCCCTGATGGAGCCAGACCTCTGAAGCTGGGGCGGCCAGATGGAGACCTCTGCCAGCGATGAGTTGCTTCTGCTGTTGGTGGACCCTGAGCCCAAAGGCAAGGTGCCCTGTCAGCACTGGGATTCTGCACCCACTGACCTGTGACTTCGTGAGTCAGAAGGAGACTTTGTAGACTGATTTCGGGCACATGGGTTAATACTGGACTTATGACTTTGAACTGGACTGGATTGGGATGTCTTCTTAGGGTCACATTCCTTTTGTATATAAACCCTTTCCTTATATCTATATGCCTGTCTTTGAAATTTGTTCCTCTAGTCTACCCGGACTAACACAAAGAGCATTCGTTATAATTCACAAGATCATGATAATATTCTCTCTTGATCATATACCTTAACTTCCTACGTGATAATAGATTATTCTTTTAAATGCTTTTTGAGCTATAGAAGCAATGAAATATTTATAGTGAACATGTAAGAGAGGAAACATTATCTTCCTTTTACCAACGTGGAAATGAATTTTCAACTAATTCAATGGCTTGCCCAAACACACTCCAGTCCAATACCCTTGGTGCAATAAAGGATTCAATAAGATCATCGCTGATTTTATCATCACTCCCAGAGAAAGATGCTCAAACCAATCTACAGTGTTGAACGGAATTAATAGGTTTGCGTTTTCACACAAGTCTGATTCACGCTTCCAGAGAACTTATATGATTGAAAATGCTACGGGACATTAGACTCCAGTTGAACGGGGACCATTCTGGGAATGGTGCAGTGGACAATCGTCCTCTTGCCCAGATATCTTACAGAAAAGATGGGTAAAGGACTTTGGAGAGTTCTGGTGGTGTCATGGTTACACGGTGGCCCGCGATCTGCAAGATCAGCAGACTGAAACCACCTGCCACACCCCTGGAGAATGACTGGCCTTTCTATCCCCATTGAGAGTTACAATCTCTGGAACTCATGGGCAACTCGACCCAGTCCTGTCGGATCACCAGGACCCTCCATGAGGGAGTTTTGCCCTTTCTAGCTGCTGCTGCTGCTGCTGCTGCTGTTCTCCTCCACTGCCACTAGGCGGACATCGAGTCCAACCCAGTTGTAAGCAGCTTAGAGGTTTGCGGATTTCCAAAGCTAATGGTGCCAGCGGGAGGGGCTGGCCCCTTTGCTGCACGTGAGGGAACAGGCTATCAAAAGGCACAGCGATTAAACCCTGGGATTCAGTCGCTCGCCCAGAGGCTGACGTAGCAACAGAATCATAGGACCGGTCTGGCCCCCCCTCCCCTGCTCAATCCTGCCACTTTTGAGAAGTCTATGGACTCCCAGGTGTTTGCATCTCTTAAGATTCTTGCCACCCAGGAAAATCCACCCAGCTAGGACTCATGCTTCTGCTAAGGTACCAAAC
Organism: Nesogale talazaci; assembly: GCA_004026705.1. Taxonomy (NCBI): domain Eukaryota; kingdom Metazoa; phylum Chordata; class Mammalia; order Afrosoricida; family Tenrecidae; genus Nesogale; species Nesogale talazaci. The sequence goes on from PVJH01003465.1 coordinate 109,010, forward strand.
TTAGAACCCCAGCCTTGCACCTGGGAGAGGTATTGATTCCCAGAAACGGCTGGGTCAGGAAAGCACCCCATCTGAACTTGACCAGAACGGACCTGCAGGAACAGCCTGGTCTGTGCAGGAGCTTCGTGGATGGTGGGAAATTAGACTTTGCCCAAGGAAATAGCGTTTTATTTGGTGCTGGTTTCCTTAATTCAATTTTGCAAACTTCTGTGTATAGAACAGCTCCTGGTATTGATTCTCCCCTTGGGTCTTTTTCTCCACCACAGAGGAGGGCCTGACAAGTGCCCCTCTGAGATGCCCCTCCGTGACTCTCTCCTCCAACTGTTGCTGCAGCCGAGCCATCTGTCACCCTCTCTGGAGAGCCGAGCTTCGAGCAAGCTGGGGCCCAGGCCCACCCCTCTAGGCTTTGGTCCCGGAGTCAGTAAGATGCATTGCAGGTATCCGAGTCTGTTGGCATGGGGCTAAGTGAACATGGAGAGGTGAGGGTGTGAGCCACACGGAGGAATCTGAAAGGTGTGGTTGACAATACATTAATAGAAGATAAAGCCTGGCAAATAACAAAGATGACCTGAGAATTGTCCTAAAACTTAACTGAGGGACCAAATTCTCTCTGACTGATTCTGAGAATCCGACACAAGGAGATGGGTCTACGGAAAGAGCCAGAGGTCGGGGAAGAAAAGTGACAAGGAATTCCCAGGGATAGAATCCATCCAGGGGAGCAGAAGCAGGGACTGCGTCCATGGGGAAACCGTGCTTCGGTTTGGCAAATGCATCATGCCCATCATCAGGAATTATTTGAAGATCTGATTAGAGCTAAAATCATAGATTAAGGTTCTTTGTAGACGTGTTGGTTGTCAGATTATTCTCAGAATCACAATCTGGGACAGGCTTTGTAATTTCCTAAAACGGCAGTGTTCTGAAAAGTCTTAACACAAGGGTGCCCAAGAGGCAAATCAATTCTCATTACAAAGCATGCCTAGCAAAGTTTGAAAGGAATATGGGATTATTGGAGGCGAATAACAGATGAAGTCTTGAAAACTGCCCCTCACCCTCCACCCTGTAGATGTTTGGTCTGAACAATTCTGGCTGTTTGAGCGCATAACTGGGAAACCAACAGATTGTGTGTCCAACAGAACGAACGTAAGTCAGTGACTGGCACACATGCAAGCTGTGTCCTTAGACTTCTGAATTCTTGATGTCATAAGAAAAAAAAATAAATTGGTTGCTGTGGAGTCATTTCCAGCTCCCAACCAGCCCGTGCATATCAGAGTAGAATGGTACTCCACAAACTTTTCAATGACCCACTTTGGGGCCAGATTACCCAGTCTTTCTTCCAACGTCCCGCTGAGTGGTCTTAGTCTTCAGAACACTTGAGGGACTAATGCTTGATGCGAATGTTCTAAGATCTCTAACTCAGTAAAAGGTTATATCTCTTAGCCTCCAGATTCCTAAAACTCTGGAATTTTCCCCAAATGGAATTATCTCTGTCCCAGAAAACAATTCTGCTGCTTACCTTTTTACCTTTTCCATCCTAAACCCACTCCATGCCCCATTTAATTTCGCTCTGATTGCGCCTCCATTTCCGTGCTCTATTCTTTTTTAAGCATATGGGTAGGGGCCAGCAACCACCCTCCCCAATTCCTGTCCTGGCTGGAAGAAAATGAATGCGAGAGCGCCGAGCCTGTCCCCCTGGGGCTCCACATGGCTGATTTCCATAGGAAACAATCATGGTGACTCTGGTCTGATTGTTAGTGCGTACGAGAGTGAGAGGGAGGTGGAAGTAGCCGCAAAAGGACGGCCCTGCCCACTGCTCTAATGAGAGGCTGGACTGCAAGGGGATCATGACAGATGGGGTATGAATACCAGGCTGGCACCTTGAAAAAGTTTCTCCTATGGAGGCAGAGGAGTGGAATCCAGGCCTGGAAACAGGAGCACTGAGGAGCTGTCCCTGCCCCCGCAGCATCTCCCCAGGTTTCAAAGAGGCCCTGGGAAGGTTCTCTCCCCTTGCGCCAGTTCTGGAGAAAAGCAGTCTCCCTCAATACCCGGCAAACACATTTCTTCAGGGCACCTTGGTCTCCTAATAACATTTCTGTGAATAAAATTTTAAAAGGCCTCTTTCTAGAGCCAGGCTTTAAGACACTGATAGTGAATCTTGTCGCTTCTCAGTGTACAGGATCCAATGTCTCCCTGCCCCCAGCATGACAGAGCACACCCACGTTAAAAACCTCAAAAATAAGTATTCCCACTGGTGTTGAGTACGTTTTAATTCCTCGCAACCAGCCCCACGTGTTCCAGAACGACCACTCCATAGATTTCTCTGGGACACAGTCTTTTCAGACGTGGATTATAGGGCCTGTCCTCCACAGAATAAGAGGGGGACTTTGAACCAACAACCCTTAGGGGAGTGGTGGAGCAAAAACCTCAAAAACACCTTAGCCTAGCACCGTCTGATCACAGTTTGCTTGATCTGATCCTTTAGAACCCCAGTCCACATTCAGCATGCTCTGCAATCCTACTCACTGATCCTTTAGAATATTCCTTTTTCCCGAGCTGGTCTTGCGTGCCTTCATTCCCATGGCGTGGAATACTTCTCCATATGTTGATTTATTCCCTTGGATAGAGTTTAAGTGACCCAACAAGTCTCTCTGCCTTCTCTCTATCCAAACTTTGTTTCTATGTGTTATATAGTGCCAGGTGGATCTCCTTCTGTATATGATTAAATAGTATGTGCTTGGAATCGTGTACTGATCTGTCTTCCTGATAGACAGAAGCACTTTTTGAACCACTGAGCAGGGTCTTATCTCCCCCCACACCAACTTCCCACCACCGCAATGCTAGAACTTCAGAATTACAATCGACCCAGTGGGAATTGGCACTGGGATGGCAGTAAAGAGTCCTGGGTAATAGTTTCACCATCCAATAATTAAATTTGAAATATGAACACTATTCTAAATGCCTTGTCCCTTCATTTTATTCATCAGTAAGGATACAGGGATTACATCAGTAATTAAAAGAAGTACGCTAGGTGAAATTACAGTCAAACTCGGTGCATGATGCATTTAGTTCTTCTCTCTGCATTCATTCCTACTCAGCTTCATATTTTCAACTCTCCTCTAATACGTGGTGAGGATTGAGATGGAGAAGCTTAGACATACCTTACCTTAAAAAGCTCCGCACAAGTACTGTTTGACTTACAGCAGAAATAGCCACATGAACAACTGCTCTGAGAAAGTCGAAGGACTTCATTCTATGCTTTACACCAGAATATCAGAGTAGTGGCAAAACTGATTTTACTCGATGTGGAAGTTCTTGGTGTTGGATAAATTCACCAAATTGGGGGAAATGCTGACAGAACAGAATTTCCTTGTGATGGAAGAAAGGAAGAGTGGATGGAAAGAAGATTTGCTTTATTCCAGAGCTGACAAATCACCTGTAGATTCAGCATCCCTGCTCCCAGCTCCATTTTTTTCAACATTGAAAGGACTTTCCTGTATGAAAATAAAAAATAAATCCCCCACTCTTGGAGCTTTTGAAAAACAAAGATGAATAAAGGAGGCTAGATCCTCATCTGAGCCAGATTTTTGAAAAGCTGGCTGCATGCGATGCTAATCCTCCAGGCCTTAGGGGGTTGCCACACTCAGTCTATGGCCCCCTAATCCCCTCTTATGGGTCCCCTAGAGTAAGTGATACTGCGCTAACTGCCAGGACAGGACTCTGGTCACATCTGGACCCAGGGCCCTCTGTTATGCATTGAAATAGAAGGAATAGAAGGATGGATAAGCAATTTGGACTTTCTCTTATTCTCTTTTGAATGGTACAACCTTATTACCCAAAGTGCTGGGCTCCTGACTCAATTAGTCTGCTAATGTGATTATATGCTAATCTGAGCTTCATTTTGCATAGGATTTTTATGTGCTTCTACTTTATTTTAAAATAAACAGAATCTTTTCACCTATAGTCTCCAGTCCCTAAAAAATGCACGCCTTCTTACTCCCAACAAGATCTAATTGTTCTTCCCTTCAAAATAGATCAGTCCAGTGTGCAACACCTTGGAAGAATATAGGCTGGGTCCTCTCTTTTGACATTTTGTCCAGTCTTTAAGTATAAATATCTCAGTCGCTGACTCTCATGAAAGAGAGCGGAAAAACATTTTATACAAGGAAATGTTAATGAACAATAAATTGTGCAAAACAAAATTGGACATAATGATAATGGACGACAATTGAATCTTCCAGTTTTTTGTTTGCTTTCTTCTTGCAGCTCAGGTATAAGAATTTTTACAAGAGCAGCAGTAACAACAACTAATACTTACAGAGCATTTGCTAGGTCACCGAGTAGTGTAACAACCAATTGATGAGGTAGATTCAGTTATGATGCTGACTTTGTGGACCAAAGGAGCCCTACTGTTGTAGTGGTTATGAGTTGGGTTGTTCAGCACAAGTTCAGCAGTTCAGAAGCACCAGCAGCTCTGGGAGAGAGACGCAGCCTTCTGCTCCTGAAAAGAGTTTCATAAATCCACAAGCACAGACCTATCCTGTCCTGAAGTGTCATTATGAGTGAGAAGCAACCCAATGGCGGTGAGTTCGGGGTTTTGTGTTTGCTGGGTTGGTTGTGTTTGTTTTTTGATCTATGGAAAAGGAAACTGAAGTATAAAGAAGTCATATGTGCCCAAGATCATATTACTGGTGAAAGGTAGGCCTAAGATAAAGGTCTGAATAAACATGAGTTAACGCTCCAAAAGTGAGTATGTTTCAGCTAAGTAGGCACTCCTTGTGTGTCCTCCCACCCACCTGGAAAATATCACCCCCCCCGCCCCACCCACAGGTAGCCAGGGTCCCAGAGCACAGAAAGGCACCTTGTGAATGCTTCCTGTTTCTGCGTCTTATCAGAATAGCATGGGGTTAGCCTCATGATGTGAATGCTCTCCGAAGCCCATTCCATGCAAACTGTAAAATGATCCCCTAGGCCAGCAGTTCTCAACTTGTAGATCGTGACTCCTTTGTGGGTCGAATGACCCTTTCACAGGGGTTACCTGATTTATAACAGCAGCAAAATTGGCGGCAAAGATAATTTTACAGTTGGGGGTCACCGCAACATGAGGAAATGTATTGTGGGGTCGTGATAGCAGGAAGGTTGAGAACCGCCGCCCTAGGCCAACTTTGCTGTCCAGCCAACTGCACCTGGAAGCAGTAGTCAGCTGCGTTCAGCTCTGTAGTCTCCAAGACAAATAGAATGATGCCTCTCGGATGAGTTTCTGATCAATCTTTGGATCTCTCCATTCATGTGCTTCTAGGGGTGGAGACCAGAAAACTTGCTTAATGAAAGTTAAAAATACAAAGGCTGTTATGCATATTCTTTGAGGTTAGTGAATATTGAGATAGTTGTATCTACGGGCATACAGAATTTCAGGATACCCAAAAATTGCTTCAAGACTTGCCATTTTTGTACTCTAAATGTTAGCATCTCTGATAAAAAGCATTACAGAGAGAATAGGGGTGTGTGCAAATGATATGTGACTGGGAGGAAATTTATACTTTTTAAAATCCACTTCCATTTTTTCCTGCTTTGCTTAGGGGTCCTTTTGGGAAAGCGAATTAGCCAAGGAGGCAAGAAACCAGTGTCACCGAGAGAGAAAGGAGGACAGGGGAGATCATCTAGTTCCAGCACATCTTTATTCTCTTCAGAAGAATAAGCCAGTAGTCTGTGACTATTGTCCCTGTGTGGTACAAATGGTGCATCACAGTATTAGAGACTCGAGTGCCTCCAGCAGTGCCTCAGAAGAAAAGCTGGCAATCTACTGCTGAAAACCTTATGAAGCCAGTTATACTTTGATACACATGAGGTCTCTAAATCTAGAATCAAGGACACGTCGACTACCTTTGTTTCCTTAGTGTATATCCTATTGTCGAAGGAAGGCCCCAGGACACAGAGGGTTAAAAGTTAGTCAGCTAACAGAAGAGTCAGAGGTCTGACGCCACCAGTCACTCCATGGAAGAAAGAGACTTCCATAATGACTTAGATCCCAGCCAGAGAACCCTGGGGCGCCACTCTGCACCCACCTAACCGTCGCGCTGGGGGTCAGAATCAACTCGAGAGCAGTGGGGTTTTGTTTTCTTTTTAATGAAATATGATCCCCGTGCCAAGGATATAAATAAATACTAGTAAAATACAATGCTTCGGATCAAATAGTCAAGTATACGAATGTTTTCGATGCCGGGAAGCACGTGACCTATTTCTCGAGGAGAATTCTGCACTGAGGTGGAGGCACAGGAGGAAAGGGCAGACATCGCCGAAGGACCGAGGACGACGTCTTACGAAACGCGATCCAAGGAGACGTTCGAAGACGGTGTCAGGTTGAGACACAGCGTGAAAGGAAGAGCTAAAGTTCATGCAGCTCCTTGTCACACTTGGTAAATGCTTCAAAAGAAGGGGTTCGTTCTCAGACTCCAAACAAGGCCAGATGACACCACCGCCGGGATCTGCATTCATTGGGTTGAGGAGAGGGGGAAGGAGCAAGGCTCCTGGGCTTTGCTTACAGAAGAAAGAGGTCATTCAAGAGAATCCGGGTACACCTCGACTCCTTCTTCCAGAAGAATGAGGGTCAAACGTGAAAGAACATTTCTTTTCCTCTGACCCTATCACAAAAAAAAAAAAAAAAAAAAAGACAAAAAAAAATTTTTTAAGTGATATCCCCCCTGACACAAAAGCCACTGAGAGAAGTGCGGTTCTTTCCTCATTGTATTCTGCAAGGTTTCGCCCAGCCCCTAACGGCAGACTTGCGAGCACAGATGGGGCTTTTCAAGGCAGTCTGTGTTTCTATTCTTTGGCTAGCACCAGACTCCCGCCAACACAAAACTCCCCACTAATTGTAATTGAATCCACACTTTTATAGTTCATTACCTCTTTGATAGATTAGATTAGATTAGCGGAAGCTGGGGCCAGCAGAGCCATGGGTCCGGGTTGCACTACAGAGAAAGGGGAGGCAGAGACAGCAGGATGTACCTGGCAGAACGATCTGTCTTCATTTCCCGCCATGACCCGTTTCTTTCCACCACTCCTGGTGCCCCACTGCCCTGTCTCATTTCAGGATCAGCGGTTGAATTTCTTGATAAATCAGAACGTAAAAGAAATTTAAGACCCAGGGACCTCTCGCTTTATAGATGAGGAAAGCCCAGATTTTAAATTAATAGGTACATTTATTGATTACACATTTATTATTATTCTGTACTACACTATGTAAACCAAACTGACGGTCATCAAGCCAATACTGAGTCCAACTACTCCCTACAAATTCCTGAGTCTTTGTCTGTTTATGGGAGTAGAAAACACCACCAGGAATTCTCACTATTGACTCGATAGAAACTTTTACATATAGATATATGTATTTATATGTTTGATACATAGTGTACACGATTATATAGTGTGTATTATATATAATATGCCATGTATAGTATCTAGAGCATATAAAATATAATATAATGTAATATAATATGAGTTTTTACTGAGTGAAATACCACTTTATGGTGAGCCCATGTGCTTGCAAGCTGAATTGTTCCTTAGAATTTTCAGGTAGCCCCTGACAAATGCAGCACAAGTCCTTTTGATGCTGAGGTGCCTCTAAGTGGGCTTTGAGTAGGTGACCCAGCACTTATCCCTCCCCCCAATTCAAGCAACAGCGAATCCAAGGGCGATGGGCAGAACCATGTGCCATTCTAATCTGTGCAAGAACCTGGTGGAAGATGTATTGCAGACTGGTTGCCCAGCATTTGGTCCCTCTGATTCTCCCACTGTGTACACAGGGAGATCGCACCTCCACAGGTGCTATTTCTAGTCAGTAACGAAGTATAATGTGTGTCCTACATGTTATCAGGAGAGTCCAGTCCCTGGAGACCAGTTCCATACTTCATTTTAAAAAAAGAGTAAACTGCTATCTATCCATAAAAGGTTAAAAAAAGAGGAAAGTCCTTGACAAAATGGATTAACACAGTGACTGCAATAATGAACTCAAAATTAAGAACCGTTATGAGGACCATGCAGGACTGAGTGGTGTTTCCTTCCCTTGAATAAAGGGTCACAAGAGGTGGAACCAACTGGGAGGCCCTAACAGCATACCAACAGTATGCAGAACGTCTTTAATGGGAACATTGGACTCAGGGACACTCCCCATTGGCAGGACTGAACTATCCCTAGATCTAATGGACAGACTGAGTCTATCCCAGCTCAACCTTTCCCTCTTTTTCCATCAAGGTCTGAGGGCTTCTTTCCATGTTCTTGTTCCTTTTCCTATATCCTTCACAGGCACTTCTCCTGTGAAGTTCCTAGTTCATCTAGCTGCAGTATAGCATTGACTCTCAAAGGAGCCACAATGATACAGTAATGCTCTCTTTACTTATAACTGAGTAAGTCATGAAGGTCTTTATCTTGATTGTCGTTTCCCAGGGATACTCAAAGGAAAACCTTAATCAATCTCCCCTTGACACAGGGGAAGAGTGGTGATTTCTAGGCCCCATCAGCTGCTGTCTACAAGGTCAGAAGTTTGAAGCCATCATCAGACACAACTTGGTAGAAAGTGTCGGCTTTCTACTCCCATCTTATAGACATGCTCACAGGACAGGGTAGAACTGTCCCTGTGAGTTTCTGAGGCTGTAACCCTTTATAGAAGCAGAAATCCTGTGCTTTCTCCCATGGGCTGTCTGCAGTCTGTCTTTAGCCTCACTGAGTTTGCAAGAAAACAGCCCAAAGGCAATGCCGACCTGCTGCAGGATGGGGTCTTGAGCATGAAGTTCGCCCTCAAGCCCTACCAGGGCCCTGTGCTGCGCTCCAACTCCATTCCCCAGGGCTGGCGGCCACACTGGCACCTACCTGTTTGCCCCACCCAAGACTCTCGCAATGCAAACATGTACACAAACCAAGTCCAAGTATCCTCCGTCAGAAACCCTTCAACTACAATCTTTGCATGAAATGAAGAAAACCTTTGGACTGTTTTTTTTAAGATCCTTTTTTTTCTTTTCTCAAGTTCTAGTGGACATTTGCACATATATCTGTACTCAGCATTTCATGGGAGAGAAGAAGACCTGAGCTGAGGAGCAGGAAGGGGAGACTATGGTCTGGACACTTCCTTAGACACAAACCCCTTCCCCACCCACCTCCTGCCCCCTCCCTCTCTCCCTGTCAGTTGTACAATAATCAGAAACGTGTTCTATTTTGTGGCAGTGATGATAGCTTTATATTAAAAGAAAAAATATATTATATTAAAAAAAAGAAAATTCATACAGCAAAAAAAGAAAAATATAGTCTGTACCAGTCAATAATCCATCATATGTTTTAATTTGTAGTTAGCCTATTCAACTTTCTTTTCGCAATACTGTTTTTAAAAAGAGTGCTTTAGCCTAATCCATGACACTGCAAACAGAAGGTCCTTAGGCTCCAGTGAGATGATCAATAAGATTCACTGTCATAAAATAAAAAGGGTGTCTCTAAGGCGAACCAGAGACCGATAAAAATATAGATTCAACAATGGATTTGGGGCTCACACATAATTCAAGCTCCAGTCTAAGAACATTTGTTTTTATGGCATGGCCCCTGCTTGATAATTGCTCTCAAGAAGGAAACACAAAAGATATGGGTGCTACAACAAAGTGTGGTGAAGAAACTAGATGGTGTCAAACTGGCAGAAAGAAGAGTGTCTTGGGTCTTAAAGGCTTGTTTTCAAGCAAGTAGTCATCTAAGTGGAATGTCAACTGATCCCACTTGGCAGAAGCACCCCAACAATTTTGATCCAAGGATTGTAAATGATGTCATCCAAATCTGAACTAGACAATAGGATCAGGACTTAAATTGTGAGATTCTGGAGCACAGAAGACTGTGGATGACAACAGAATCCCAGAATAAACCTGCAGGATCTATATAGGGTATAAGTCTCAGGTGATTTGCCTCTAACCATAATGGAGGGATGGTTATAATTTGGTTATCAGACAGAGTATTGGAAAGAGAACTATAGTTGATTAAAATGATAAATCTGACTTGATCAGTTAAAAACTTGCCATTTGTTCTCCCTTTTGATACACTTGTGCTTAATCTGATTTTTAATATTTTCTGTGTATTTTTTCACGTTGGGGTTAATCTCTGTCATATTTTGTCATTGAGCACCTTAAGACAGTTCCAAAAGACAGAGTTTAGGCATCAGTCAAATTATGCCCTGGGGCAGTGACCTTTCAGTCTCTAAGCTTCCCAGTGACTAGGCCAGCTTCTTTCCCCATCATAATATACTCTGTAAGCCAAGCAGTCTTTTAACCAATTTATTCCAACAGGCATTCACACATATCAATAGTGAAAAAAAGCAAGACTTCACCAGGAAGCGTGAGGGAGAGGGTGAGAATTCTATTTGGTTTCAGAGGTCAAGAAAACTCTTCACCTCTGGGCTCTTGGCTGGATTTTTATACAGTTTTTTTTTTGGGGGGGTGTGGGCAGGAGGGTGAGTGAAGCCATAGGTATGGTCATGGTTCTGCAGTCTGATAAGGAGCATACCCTCAAGTGTTTAATATGATAGTCTTTTATTTGGACCGGTTTCAGTTTCCTTCTTGTCAGCCATTTTGGTGTTAACTTCTTTCTTCTTTGGTCTGCCTTTTTACTGTCCATGGCTACTCTATTTTGCATTCATGCACTCCATGCTCTATTTACATTGTTGGTAGCCTTCACAACTCTCTACTGTGTATTTTTCCATATCTCCAACATATGAAATCCCAGACAGGAGACTCGATAGAGACCAGGGGAAGGAGGAAGTGGTACGGTAGGGTAGTGAGGGTTATGGGGAACTGATCTCAAGGAGGTAAAGAAGGATGAAGATGTTTTGAATGCAATTGTGGTAATGACGTTACAACACTGCTTGATATGGCTCAACTATGGAGTGATAGGACTTATTGATGAGCGTGTAATACAATGGTTTAGAAACAAACAAAGAGAGTTACAGTCTCGAAAACTCACAAGAGTAGTTTTCGCGCTGCCCTACAGTGTTATTATGAGTTGGCATCAATTCAATGGCAGTGAGTTTGGTTTGGTTTGGGGATTTGGCCTTGGCGAGATCCCTGATGGTGTCATGGGTTGTTCATTGGGCTGCCAACCACAAGGTCAGTGGTTCAAGCCTATCATCTGTACCACAGAAGAAAGCTGTCCACTCCTCTAAGGATTTACAATTTCAGAAGTCCCATGCAGAGTCATTATGAGACCAACTGGATAGCAGTGGGTTTGGATTTCTGTTTGGTAACGACTTCTGCAAATGGTTATTGTGCTGTGCTGCTAACTGAAAATTTGGTGATTTTTAACCAAACTAAAGACACAGGGGGAGAATTGGTGGCATAGCAAGTTATATATTGGGCTGGTAACCATAAAGTCATCAGTTTGAAATTACCAGCCTCACTCTGGAAGAAAGACAAGACTGTTGACGCCTGTAAAGAGTTAAGAACAAAGAAAGATCAATGAATTTGGATTGTGCCTGAATATTGAAAATACTATGGACTGCTAAATGGACAATCTGGTCTGTCTTGGAAGAAGTATGACCAAAGTGCTCCTTAGGGGAAAAGATGCCAAGGCTTTGTCTGGTAAACTTTGGACATATTGTCAGGAGAGACCAGTCACTGAAGAAGGACATCATGCTTGGTGAAGTGGAGGAGAAGTAAAAGAGATGAAGGCCCTCAAGGAGAAGGATTGACACTGAGGTTGTCACGATGGACGCAGAGTAGGAAGCACTATGAGGATGGCACTGGACTGGACAGTGTTTCATTCTGTTGTGCCCATGGTCCCTATGGGTGGGGACTCACTCAATGACACCTTACAACAACAGCAGAGCTAAAGTCTCAGACACCTACAGACACAATCTTACCCTGTCCATAAACCTGTAAGGTGTCTATGTGTCATTAGACACAACTCACTAAAGTGAGGTTTTGTTTTGTGAGAGATGCTTGGGTTGGGACGGGAGGTGGGGAGAGGTGGTGCCTGTGGTGGGGGTGTCAGGCGAGGGAAGGTAACTGGCGATCTATTTCCAGAATTCAACTGTTGAAAACTGTGGAGTACAGTTTTATTCTGACAAACCTGGGATCACCAGGATCCAGAATCAATTCAAAGGAAATGGTTTTTAAACTGATTTCAGCTTTGAAAGCCTTAAATTGTACAAGATCCTCATTTGGAACTCTTGTGAGGTGATCTTACCTCATGAAACTATGCTAGTCTGCCTGCCTGCATCCCTTTTAATGCACTGCATCACAAAGAGCACTACTTTGATTGAGATTATGGGAGGGATTGAGCCAGAATTTAAAGAAAGGATTATTTCTGTGCAATTCTGATTAAATTGGGCTCTCAAACCTCAGCTGAAAAGATTAACAATGGTCCAATCTCCTACCACCAGCAATTCTTTGTAAATATGATAACTCTCAATATCTCTGCTGTTAGTTTATCTGCTAACGATTAAACTGAAAGGCTGCTGCCAAAACCTGTATTAAAATAATGAGTATAGCTCTATGATTCCTAGCAGTAAAGAAAGGGACCTAGAAATCTCTCTTCAGTCAAGTCTAGAGGCTTGGAGTATAGGGAAAGCAAGGATGGCAAGGAGGGGGAGAAAGTAAAGGGTCCTAGAGAGATGTAAGTTGTATTAGATTAGTGGGTACAATCAGAAAGGTTAAGAGAAATATATCTTCATGTGCTTTTTATGAACACCTCAGACTAGTAGTGTGACAGAGTCTATGGGGCTTCTCCAGGCTATTGTGGGAGTGTGTTTGGTTACCGAGCACCTACATGTTGTGTCACCAGGGTTCTTACTTGACATTTATCTGAGTTTTCTCATCTGAAAATAGATATTGTGTTGACTCTATTACTTTTCCCACCTTGATGGATGTGTCACCTGTACCTGACTTCATGTCCATTTGTAAACTATAAGGTTACACTAGGAATATTGGCTGGCCAACATCCCTTGCAGCTATGTGGATCCATGTGACTAAGTTCAGGACATTAGTATAAGGTAACTTACAAGTCATGCTTATAAAGAGTGAGCTTGTATCTTCTTTCCTACTTCACCACCTTTATTCACCACCTTCATTCTTCTTTCTTCTTGAGATGTGGGTGAGGTGGTCAAAGTGAGAGTAATCATCTTGGAAGTGACATGCTAAGATGATCCTGGTAACAGTTTAAATACCTTATCTTTTCAGCTTTGTGCTTTACAGATGCCTTATAAGGGGAAAAGTAATATGTTGTTTGCAAGCTAAAGCAATTTGGGTTGCATAGAAACTCTCCTTGAATAGTAACTTAAGTGATATTCTCACTAACAAACCCTTAAACATTAATATATAAATTATTGCTGTTCGGGCTGAGCCACAGTGGTGTAAGTGGTTGAGTGAGGGACTGCTGCACACAGACTTGGCGGTTCAAATCCAGCAGCGGCTCTCAGCAGGGCTCACTGGGTAGCGCCCACAACCACCAGAGGCAATGATGCCCACCCCTCCCCCAAAAAAATTATTGCTGTCACTATTGTACAAGTAGCTGCTATGATCAGGGTATATCAAAGCCCCACAACATGTAGTAGAGGTTCAAGTTTCAGATTCTAAGAGTATAGCTTAATAAACCAGAGTTTAATAAACATTAATAGAATGTTGTCATTTTAATTTTTTCTAGGAGCATTGTAATGACGTCATTGTACAATGCCTCAGCATCTGAGGCACTTTCACATTAGCATTCTCCTCATCATCCTTCATTTAAGGTCTCCAGGACTTGGGGATCTTTTAGGACAGCCTCTCAGAAGTTATTTATGTTTTTCCTTGTCTAAAATTAAGACTAAAGGAGCCCTGGTGGTGCAGTAACTCACACGCTTTGTTGATAACATAAAAGTTGGCATTTTGAATCCATCAGCCAGTCAAAGAAGGAGCTCTGGTGCCATAATGGTTGCTCATTGGATGACTAACTGGAAGGTCTGCGTTTGAAATATCCAGTTGCCCCATGGGAGAATAATGGGCCTTTCAACGCAAGTGAAGAGTCAGAGTCTCAGAGATACACAGAGGCAATTCTACCCTTCCTATAGGATCCCTATGAGTCAATATTGACTGGATGGCAGTGAGGTCGGTTTCTCTTTTGAGCCAGTTCATGGTGAAAAGATATGACACTCTGCTTCTGTAAAGGTCGGACAATGTTACTCTGTCTGATAAAATCTCCATGAGTCAGAAGAAACTCAGTAGCAGCAAATTTGACTTGGTTTTAAAATTAAGAATGTTATCTAACAATCTTCGGGGGAAATATCGAGGTTATTGGACAGGTGATAGGGTCATTAGAGGGGGGAAGCATGGATTGAAAATGATTATCATCAATTTTCAAATATCTGATGTTACTAAGTCATACCTAATAATTTTATATGAAAATAGTCTTCCTTGTGTGTAACTTTCATGAGCCTTGCAAATAATTAAAGGTTTCCTTTCCTATATCCCTTAGATCGGACAGGGAAAAACAGGTTGTTCATTATGTTTTAAATAAACTTGGAGTTGCTTTCAGGTCTGGGGATGCAAAGGAGAGGGCAGGGATGCCTTCTGGCTGGACCTGCCATCAGAGGCAGATGCCATTTCCTCTGGAAGCACAGCACATTGACTGGCAAAGGAAAACTCCCTCCAGGGCAAGCAAGGAAGGACAATAGAATCCACCATCTGTAGTGAAAACAGACACCAGCTGACAGGGAGGGAAGCTCAAAATCCTGCTCCCACCCCCACAACACCTCCCTGCCTGACCTCCTGAGACAGGGGAGGGGGCGAGGCCAAGAGAGGGATTAGCCTCCAAGACCTGTAGAGATCAAGTTCTGGGTCACTTTGCCCAGATCCCTGCAGATCTCTCATCATGTCCTCAGAATCCTCAAATCTTGGCTGTCATCTGTAAGACTGAGGAACACAACAAATAAACAGAGAGTCAGGGTGCAAACGCCCAGAAAAGCAATCCCATTTCTGCATGACCAGGCAGTCCGCCCTGACCCTAGATGTCCAAAGACCCAGAGAAACACAGAAACATAGGAAAGGCAACCTTGAATAACTATTAGGAGAAACAATTTAACACTATCAAGACAGTCAGACAAAGAGTGGACTGTGGTTATAAACAGAAGTCCTAGAGGAAAGGTGTTATCAAAGAGGCTGTATTTAGAGGAGTACCTGAGGGGGGTAGGGGCAGGGAGGACAGAACCCTTTTAGGGGATATTTGCTGCATTCCTATGTAATGAAAAGAATCAGGAGTCACAGGTCTTGCAAGATATGGCCCAAGGACCAATTCCTTCCTCATTTGTGAACCTGGTCTTTTATCTACAAGTATCATATTGGACAAGAAGGTCCCAAGTATCTTTTCTGATTTCATGAGTGACACGGTACTTAGGTAGAGGATCTCAGAATGCAGAAAACACACTCAGATGATCTGAGGTAGAACAAAAAGTGCCCAGATTTTAAGAAAATAAAATCATTTCCACCCACCTTCTTCTTCCCCCAGATTAGCAGTGCCACATCTTTTATTTGTAATGCACTCCCTGGTCTGATGAGCTGACCTGATGACTCACAGCAGACCTGATGACTCACACGTGTCTTGATGGATGTTTAGAAAGTAAGTGACTCAGAAAGACCTACAAAGTGGCCAAACAAGAGCTGCGCCTAGAAGGCAGCCACATTGACCCCCAAATGCCAGGCAAGGCTCCTCAAAGTCATCTGACTCTTGCTCAGCTCATTTGCTATCAGAAACTCATTTCTCCCTCTTTGGATCTAAACGCTGTTGTGTCCATAAGAAGAAATGATGCCTATGAAAGAACTGATTGCCTTTTCATTCATTCAGCAAGCAGTAACTGAGTACCTACTGTGTATCAGGTGTTGAAATAAGTCCTAGATTGGTTCTTTCCTGTGGAAATGGAATATTGCTTAAGCTGATGCTGGGTCTAAATTGGCGTCCTTTTAAAAAATTCAAGATTTTCTGCTCTTAACTTAAATGGAAAATACGTAAGGGCTCACTTAACCAATCGTTGATTGATTTAGAAACTATGCTATGCTTTCTCTACTCAAGACTCTATAAACTCAAATCCACTGCCACCAAGTCCATGCTGAGTCATAGAGTCCCTATAGGACTGCCCCTGTGAGGGTCAGAGATTATAACTTTTTATAGGAGTAGAAAGCCCCATTTTTCTCCTTTTGTGCCAGGACAAGATAGGTTAACGCCGAAACAACTTCAATTGAATTTAGTAAGTCTTTATTAGCCAGTGGTCAGGGGCGCTAGAGTTAATTCTCTCAGGACCCTGAGTGCGTAAAGTGGGAGGCTTTTATACTATGAAATAAACAAGGCATGGGGGTGGAGAAAAGGGAAATTTGGATATAAAGGAAGGTGGTGTTAAAATATTGGGAAATACGGAGCCTTAAAGAAATCGAGCAAGGGGGGTTAGGCACATTTTCAGCAATTTGGAGAATAAATAGCAGCGGTTTAACAGTGAGAGAAAGCAGCAGAGAAATTGCAGTAGTTGCAAAATGACCATACATGAGTCACTACAGCTTGGACACAGTCAGGCTAATTCATACAGCATGGTAACATTGTTAAAGTGACTACTTCAAAATGGACTACTACATCATGGTAACATTGGGATTTCTTGTAGTGAGTTACTACACTCCCACAGGACTCTATAGGAACCCCCAAGACAAACCCACTACCCTCTAGTTGATTGCTGTTCGCAGCAATGCTTCGTAAGGTTTCTGATGCTATAAAGTTTATGGGAACAGACAGAGCTCCATAATACAGAGAAATGACAATAATAAAACACATCACTCAATCCAGCAGCGGCTCTCTAGGAGCAAGATTGGGTAGCTCCCATGACCACCAGAGGCAGTGATGCCCCCCACCCCCAAAGAAAACACACATCACTGAAGTTCTGGCAAGATGGCAAGTGAGTAACACATGCCATAGGAACTCCTGAGAAATCAGCACAGGAGAGTGACTGAGAGGGAAACCCCACACTGCCAGGTCCCAGGAGGAGCATCATAAAGATAAGAAGCAACAGATTCACTAGGTTTGAGGCGCTGGGGACTGTGGAAGTTGGCTGAGGTTTAACTTAGGCCTGCCACTGTCTCAGCCAGAGCGGGGAGCATTTAGGGCTGGCCACAGGGCTTTATTTCAACATAATCACAGCTTACCGTTGCCTCGAAAGAGGGTTTAAACCCCTCTAATTCCATGGTAAGGGATTGGGATCAGTTATCTTTTATTTATCTCTTTCTTTCCCACCACAGTCTCAGCAGGCTCAGGGTCTTTTCTCTTTCTTTCTTTCTTCTTTTTCCCATCCCTTCTCTTTCATGCCACTGCTGACCTCCAGGCCACTCCTCTTAGCTCGGGCATATAAGCCTGACCTCCATCCAGCTGGGAAGCCCCACCTTTTGCATTGTAACCCCAGGCTGGGGAAACCCAGTGCACCTTCCTCCAGGGGAAATCCCACCCACCTTCCTCTGAGGGAAACCCTGTCCACCTTCCCCCAGGGGAAACACGCTCACATTCCTAGGGGGGAGGAATTCCACCTGCCGATCCACCCTCTGTAGTGCTAAACACGTGGCAGGGTAAATAACACCTACCTTCTACCTGGAGAAAGCTGCCTGCATGCCTGGGGAGCTTCTACCTGTCCTCTGTGGTTCCACGTGACTGAGAGAACTTGCTCCCACCTGCCATAGTGCTTCACATGACCTAAGGCAGCTGAGCCAATACTCACTAATGGTCCACACTGCTGTGGGAGCCTCTACCCAAACTTCACAGTGGTCTAGCTGACCAGGGAAATTCTGCCAACTATTTGAGGTCTTTACACCACAGCAGACCCATTCCCCCTGCCTTTGGTGGCACTCCTATCACAACAGGCACCTCCACATGCTCTCTGTGGTGCTCCAAGCTACCATGGGCCACACCATCATAACCTCTTGCAAGATCAACCAATGCACCACCATCCTAGCAAGTCCACAACTACCCAACCAGCATCCCATGAGAGAACCATTCAACTGCCCTCCAAATAGCAACATACTGGCTGACTTGGGAAAAAGCGAAGCCACAGGAGGATAAAGAAGGCAAATTTCATAGTGCAATTGCAGGCAGGCAATTCAAAGTTGCAGGCAGTTCAAAGAAGCATTCTTACAAGTCTCTCAGGGAAAGCCAGTGCTCTTTAACTCTTTGAAAAATGACATCTGGTTTCACTAAAACAAGGTAATGCAAACAGCCATCAGACCCAACTACCTCAATGAAAAAAAAAAAACACGAGAAACAAAAGGCAATGTCAGAAAGATGTCCTGAACCTAACATTGTGCATAAAATAAGTAGACATTGATATGCCATAGAAAGAAAATATCCGAATTCAGCTTGGAGACAGACAGGACATGAGGGAAACAACATAGATGAAGGATTAAGTAATAGAGGAGATAAATACCATACACCAAACAGATACAAGAGCTTAAAGACAAGATAACAAAAACCAGTAGTACTTTCACAGACTTTTCCAGCCAACTGGAGGAAGCAGAGAACCACCCCAGTGACCTAGGTAACAGCCAAACAGACTTTAACAAACATGAAAAAAAAGCTTGTCAGAAAAGCTGAGGAAAACCTAAGAGCTATGTCTGAGGCTATGAGGAGAAACAACACCAGAATAATTGGATCTTTAGAGGAAGACACTATAACGTCATCATCATCAAAAAAAAAATTGTGAGAGAATTATTGGAGGAATACTTCCCCTGTTTAATGCATGATAATCGGGCAACCATTCAGGAAGACAGTAAGAACACCAGCTAGACTGAATCACAAGCTAAGTCACCAAGACACATAATAGTTACACTATCCAACTTTAAGGAAAAGGAGAAAATCATGAGAGCAGATAGGGAAACACAAGCAATCACATATAAAGATTCCCAAATGCCCAGACCTATCAGCAGACAGTATGAAGAAAAGGAGAGAGTGAAATAACATATTCCAAAAATTGAAGGAAAAAACACAAACCCAAGAATACCCAACCAAATTCTCTCTTAAGATAGATGGAGAAAATAGTCTTCCCAGACATGGAAAAGCTCAAAATATATGTTAAAAGAAACCCAGCTCTACAAAAGATCCTTGTTGACCCAGTATGGGCAGAAGAACAGCACTCAACAAGCACAAATAAGAGACCACTATGCAGAACAATCTCACCCAGAGGGCAAAAAGGGAAAAGAGCCCTCAAGGTAGCATTGACTTATGGATGGAAGAAGTCAAGAATGAAACACACACACACAAGCATGTATGCACAACACACTGATAAGAAAGAGAGGTAGGAAAACACCTAACCCCAAAAGGATAAGGTGGATGTCATAACCTTGAATATGAAAGGACTGAACACAGGCATTAAAAGACTGAGGCTAGCCGACTGGCTTAAAAAACACAACCCATCGATCTGCTGCCCTACAGGAGACACATCTCAAGACTAAAGACAAAAATAGGTTGAGAATCAAAGTCTGGATAAAAACATAAAACTAATAGCAATTCAAAAAAGCAGGGGGTGCAATCCTAATCTCAGATAAAATTGACCTCAAAGTGCAAACCATTAAAAGAGAAAAGTAGGGCACTATATAATGCTCAAGAAAACAGTAGACAAAGAACCACTAAGCATTTAAAACATAAGCTACATGAGCAAGAGAGCTGCTGAATGCATCAACCAAACACTTCAAAAGATGAAAAAAGAAATCACAGCCTCAACATTAAAGTGGGTGACTTCAATACACCACTCTCTGAGAAAGATAGATCACAGGGAAAGAAACTCAACAAGGAGGCTACAGATCTAAACACTACCATTATACAATTTGACCTGATAGATATTTACAGAGCTTCTCACCCAAATACTAAAATATTCACATTTTTTTCAAGGGCACATGACATAATATTCAATGCTAACATGCTGGGACATAAATCAAATCTGCATAACTTTAAGCACCTTGATATTATACAGACCTCTCTCTCTCTTTGAACACAGTGCCATAAGGCTGGATATAAACAAAAGTTAGATGAAGAAAACAAGAACATACAATTGGGGGAATGAAGAAATCCCTATTGCCAAAGGAACTGTACTTTCCCAGATCAAATAGGAAATTAGAAAATTTCTCAAAACCAGCAGAATGAGAACACAATGTACCAAAATTTATAGGACACAGCAAAGATAGTTATCAGAGGAAGCTTCATTATAATACATGCACAAAATGAAAAAGGAAAAGAAACTTATGATTGATATACTGGCACAAAATTTACAGCAACTAGAGAAGAGTCAACAGGACAACCCTACTAACAACAAAAGAAAAGAAATAAATAACATCAGGGCTGAGATACAGGAGAGGGAAAATAAGAAAACTATGGAAAAATGCTGTTAAGAGTTGGTTCTTTGAAAGGATAAACAGAATTGACAGACCACTGGCAAACCTAACCAAGGAAAGGAGGGAACAAATTTCAGTAACAAGGATGAGGAATGAAAGTGGGGGCATTACAACAGACACTAATGAAGTCAAAAGGATAATTACACAGTACTATGAAGGACGGCATTCCAAAGAATTCAACAACTTGGGAGACATGGACAAATTCTTGATAAACAATCCTTCCCTAGACTATCCCTGATAGATGTTGAGAATGTCAACAGATTCTTAGCAATAGAAGAAATGGGATTATCAAGGGATTACCCAAAATATTCCCCTGAACCAGAGGAGAATTCCCCTGATGTCAAAGGAGAATTCTAAGAAGCATTTCGAGAAGAACTGACACCAATCCTACACAAACTCACCCAGAATATAGAAAAAGACAGCAAATTCCCAAACTCCTATAACGTTAGTATAACTGATACCGAAATCTGTCAAGGATCCCACAAGAATCAAGAACTACAGAGCAATTTTCCCCAGTGAGCATCTATTGAAAACTCCTTAACAAAATGACTGGACAATAGAACACAAATGTTTATAAAACAAACAATTCACCATGAACAAGTGGGATTCATAGCAGAGATGCAGTAACGGTTCAAAAAATGGAAGACCACTAGTGTATTTTGCCACATTGACATGAAAAACTATAAGAACCACAATATAACATTGATAGATGCAAAAAAAGCATTCAACAAAATCCAACACCAATTCCTGTTTAAGACACTCAAGAAGACAGGAGTGGAAGGACAATTCCTCAATATTATACAAGCTATACATGAAAAAGCAGCAGCCAGCATGGTAATCAATGGAGAAAAGATGAACACAATCCCACTGAAAAAACAGACCAGACAAGGATGCACTTTGTCCCCACTCTTATTTATCATCATACTGGAAGTTTTACCTATCAGCATAAGGCAATACATTTTTAAAAGGTACCAAAGGTATTCACCTAAGGAAGGAAGAGGTAAAACTACAGTCATTTACTGATGATACAAATTTATATATGGAGAATCCCAAAAGCTCCACAAGGGTCATACTGGAGGCAATTGAGTAATATGGCGGAGTGGCAGAATACAAGATCGACAAACAGAAGTCCATTGGACTGCTGTACACATTGGATAAGACCAGGGAATACATAGGCTATCAGAAATAGGGAAAGATACAAACACAGAGGAGGCACAAATTGACAAGTGGGATATACTGAAGATAAAATACCTGTGTACATCAAAAGAATTCACCAAGAGAGCCCACAGACTGGGAAACATCTTTAGCAATGACACATCAGACAAAGGTTACATTACTGAAATATATAATACTCTGCTAGCTTCCAAAAAGACAAAAACTAAACACCCACTGTGGATGTGGGGAAAGGACCTGAGCAGAAGTTTCACAGGGACAGCTATTGTAGCTAAAACACCAGGAAATTTGAAGAAACTATTGATTAAATCACTGTCAACAGTTTAACAATAACCCACAACCTTCGGACCAACTGTGGGGTGGTGACAAAGGACTGGCATCTCCAGGGGTGAGTCATTCTGTTTTACAGACTCAGTGGGAATGAAGATGCCAAGCTACGAAGTGGCAGCACCCGGGATCCCATCTCCAATCTGTCTAATTCTAAACCCTCTTCCTCCCCATCCTCCTGCTGCCTTTGGCTGTGACTATGTAAATGTTTTCAATAAAGTTCTTGTTTTCAAAAAAAAAAAAAAAAATCACTGTCAACAACAAAAACAGCCACATATACTTGTCAAGTGTGCAGATGACAAAACCATGTGTAATTAAGCTAAAATGACAATTCATACAGGAGATCTTAAAAGTTTAAAAAAATACGCTAGCACTGAATTTTATCCTTCTAAGGTATATTGATAAATGCATGCTAGGTTTACCCAAAAAAAATGGGGGGGGGTATTTTTGCTGTTGTGACTAACTATGGGAGTATTTTTTTTAAAAAAATAATGGCTGCTAAAATATTTCATGGGCCCTAGTGGCATAGGGGTTGCACGTGGGACTGCAGCCCATAGGGTTGACAGTTCAAATCCAGCAGCAGCTCTCCAGGAGCAAGGCTGGGCTTCCTACTCCCACCAGGGCAGTGATGCTCCCCCCAAAAAAAAATCCTTCATAAAAATGTTATAGTCATTTTGGTGTCAATCCCCACAGATAGTGTCACCGGTGCAGACTACACCCGCTGCAACTTCCAAGCAGCCATGCCAGACTGTACCATAGTTTTCAACAACATCTTCATTAACATCAAACAGATTTAATTTAATTTTAAAGATGTAGGATGGGGCTGAGCCCCAGTGGCGTAAGTGATTGAGTACAGGACTGCAGCCCTCAGGCTCGGCAGTTCAAATCCAATGGCGGCTCTCTGGAGCAGTGCTGGGTAGCTCCCACGACCACCAGAGGGGCAGTGATGCCAAAAAAACAAAAACAAAACAAAACAAAAAATGATAATGAACTCTGTACACAAAGAATATTTCCAAACTCTTAACTATTCTCAATGAGTATTAGATAAGTACAGAATGTACACACAGAAAAAATAAAAACATTAAGCTCAGTTTTGAATAAAGTTTAAAGTTGCTTGCCACCCACTATCATGATCTCAATTCTACCAGACAAATCCTACTAGATTTGTGGATGTACAATGGAGTTGGAAACATGGGGAATTTAGGCTAGATGATCCCTCAGAACTAGACGTGGGAGTGGTAATACTGGGAGGGTGGAGGGATGGTGGAATAGAAAGGGGGAACCAATTTCAGAGATCTACATATAACCTCCTCTCTGGGATACAGGCAACAGGGAAATGAATCAGGGGACACATTGGACAATGTACAATATGAAAAAGTAATAACAATTTGTAAATTATTAAGGGTCCATGGGGGAGGGAGGAGAGAAGGGAAATATGGTACCAGGGGGCCTAAGTGGAGGGAGGATATGTTGAGAGTGATGATGGCAACAAGTGTGCAATGTGGCCTGCATACAATTGATTGATCATGATGGGAGTTGTATGAGCCTCCAATAAAATGATTTATAATTTTTTAAAAGGAGGGGGAAAGAGGAGTTTATACCAAGGGCTAAAGTAGAAAATATTTGGAAATGAATATGGCAACATGTGTACAAATATGCCTGATACAAATGATGTACTGAATGTTATAAGAACTGTAAAAGCCCTCAAAATAAAATCATTGAGAAAATGGTTTCTTGCCTCACTGAGAATATCAGGGCTAGACTAAGGTTTGGAATCAAACAGAATTCTTAGAAACTATTCTAACTTGAATTTTTTTTAATTAATTTCATTTGAGGAAACTTGGTGTGTAAGAACACACACATGCATTAAAAAGGAACTCTATCCATAAAATGGGCACAGTTGAAAGGGAAGTGGGGAGAGGCCCTTTTATCTAAGGCTGAAAACTCAACCATTTTGCATACATAACCAGAAAACACAGCTTGAGGTTCATTGTGCCACTCCCCCGTCTGAGATTGTGGCCAAGATGGCTGAGCAGACAGTTACAGGCAGTATGAAGATGCTGACTGCTCTTCCCATTTCCCTAACCCACTTTTTTTGGAAAATCCAAACACTCCCTCCTCCCCTGGGTTTCCAGGTGACTGAGAGGAACTTAATTTTAGGAGACTGTGGGAGTACTATCTTACAAATACAACTCCATTAGATTTATTGGGTGTATAAAAGCTTAACTCTATTATGTTTTGTTCACGTAAAGAGGAAAAATACCAAAGGGAGAGAAAATATTTATAAATGCAAATGTTTTAGAGTATCAAACAAAATAAGAAGCAAAATTAAGCACACAAACCAGGGATCAGAAAGTGTTAAAGAAGCACCCCTGTATAATTCATATGAGAAAAAGAAAATCTGAAAGACAGCTTACAAAAGTTTTCCCCCAACTTGCATGGATGCTCTGTGTCTGCCTCCTACATATAAAGGAGAGAAAGGGCATGAGATTGAATATAAAATTTCTAAATGAGAAGCACATTGAAAACACTAAGTAAAACTATTCTAATCAAAATATGAGAAAAAAGCAAATGTGAAAGAAAGCAATTGCAGTCTATCTCCCTCTCTACTTTCAGCTTTTCATGGAACTGTCTGCCTTTTTCATTGTCTAACTTTTACTTACATTTGGAGCAGTTGAAAGTACTATGTCCTGGGGCAAGTACATCTGAGTCCTCCAAGTGAAGTCTGTGCTGTTAACACATTAAATACTGGATAATTTAAAATCAAGAAGTTAATAATCAAGCAACCAAATCAATGTGAAGGAGTGGGGAAGTAGTGGAGATCCAAAACCCATCTGCAAGTTAACACATTAAAGACCGGATGAACTCAGGATCCTTCTGCAATGTGTTAAGATTAAGAATCCTTTTGCCTCATGTTTGCCCAATGCAATAGGGCATTTGTTTACTATTGCTTCTCTGAGCGCTGGCTGTTGACTCAAGTAGAATGAAATATTTCACAACTTCAATTTCTTCACCAATTGCCATAATGCTGTGTATGTACCCAATGGGAGGATTATGTAAGAGTTAATCGATGACAAATGAATCATTAAAATGCCAATCAAAATACATATTTCTGCTAAAATGTGCTAGCATTTTAAAACGCTGGTAGCCACCCTGTGAACTGTCAAAACCCCCAAAGATAGGCTGATTGGAGCCCACAGCCATTGATTCAGTGAAAGTGAGCTTTTTTAAAGTTTGGATTGAACTTGAAGAAAAGTAAAACAATTTCACAGAGCGAAAATATAACTCTGAATTTGGAGAATATGTCCAGAATAGATTCCAGGCACTGAACACTAATAATAGAAGATCTGAGGAACTGTGAGATGACACTAACTGGATTGATTAGTTTGGGTGCATGTCAGGGGAAGTCATGAGGAAATAGAGAGCCAATAACGATGAGTATAAGAGTGAAGAAAATGTCCTAAAACTGAGATTGCACAACTCTTCCTAATATGACTGAACTGTTGACTTGTATAATACATGAATTATATGCTATTATAACTGCTTTCTAAAGGGACATGGACCAAAGAAAGATCAAAGTGGCTATCAGAAAAAAAACTGTAAAGCTTGCTCTTGAACACAGAGTAGCTAAAGCCAAGGGTTTTAAAAAAATGAAGCAAAAGAATTAAACAAAAATCTCAAAGGGCATCTCAAAAAGAAAAGGCAGAATATGATAATGAAATGTGGAAAAGCCTAGAGTTAGAAAACCAAAAGGGAAAAATACACTCCAGGTTGAAATAACTGAAGAAAACAAGCAAGTTCCGAGATTCTATGAGTAAAACATTGCATGATGCAAACATGTAAAAACATGAAAGACTGCACACTGAGCAAGACAAAACAAAAACAATAAAACTGATCACTATTCAACCATTGAAAGGGGTAACATACACTCAATAATCAATGGCACTAAAGGGAGAGGTCAAGCTGAACTGGAGACATTAGCGAAACATCAGGCTCTGACAATTGATGGAATACCAATCTAAATATTTTGACAAACAAATGAAGCACTGGAAGCACTGGCTGATACATACAAAGAATTTTGAAGACAGTTACTTCATCAACTCACTAGAAGAGATTAGCTTATTACCCATTTCACAGAGTGAAGAAAATATAGGAAAAATGTCATTAATATCATGTGCAACTAAAATTTTACAGAAGATAATTGAAAACCTATTGCGACAGTACATCAATAGGGATCTCAGAAATTCAAGCTGGTAGAAAAGAGGTTGGCACAAGGATTACCACTGATGACTTCAGGTGAACCTTGACTGAAAGCAGAGAATGCCAGAAACATGTTTGTTTGTGTATTATTAACTGTGCTAAAGCATTCAACTGTGTGGATCATAACAAACTAGGGACAGCATTGAGAAGAATGGATATTCCACACCCTTAATTAGATGATCGTGTGGGTCTTGTACGTAGATCAAATCATTTGAACCCAACTAAGAAATGCTGTGTGACTGTAAATCAGGAAAGGTGTGAGTCACAGTTGTATTCTTTCACCATACTTAGTTTGCATGCTGAGCAAATAATCAGATACGGAATATCAAGACTGGAATAAGGCTTATCAACAATAATGTAGATGGCATAGTAGATGTAGATGTAGATGGATAATGTAGATGGCATAGTCTTCTCTGCTCTATCCTGGAAAAATGTTCACCATAATTGATTCTTTATTGACTTCATTTCCAGGAGAAAGGAGGAAAGTCATAACCACACTTACCTCCTTTCCCCACAATTCTGATGCCTTAATTAATGTGACTTTGGGGGTCCTAGGCAGGCAATGAGAGACTGGCTAAGTCTCTAACCAAGACCTTGAGTTGAGATCTGAATCCTAACTGGTGCCCTTGATGAAACACATCTGGGCCTTGAGGAAACTAGGAATGAGTAATGTATACACCAGATCTACATGTTGGCCATGTGACTCTGGAAAAATAACAAATATATAGCATCTCTGTTTCATGATCTATAAAATGAGGGCTGACTTTACCCAGAGGTTATCGTGAGGACCAAACTAGATGATTTTATAACTATAAATTTACTACAACTATAACCAGTACATAATTAATGTATGATGTTTCGCACTTATGAATCACATAGGGAGCTAGGTCGGTTGTCTTTTACCCCATGCTTTCCAACTGCAATGGGGGAACACTAGAATACACGAAGGTCCTGAAGTGACCACAGAAGGAGACAGAGATACTAGAATTGAGTTAGGCTCCCTTGTGAGGAGAAGTTCCTTGGTGATGCAAACAATGAAGTACTTGGCTAGTAACAGCAGGAGTGGTGGCTTGAACCCACCGAGAGACAACTCTTGAAAAAGACTGCCTGCCGAGGAAACAAAGGGGATCTGCTTGTTAACAATTAGCTATTGAGGGCTGAGCCCCGGTGGCGTAGTGGTTGTGCACGCAACTGTGGCCCACTGGGATGGAGGTTCAATTCCAGAAAAGGCCCAGGAAAAAAGGCTGGGCCTCCTACTCCCACCACCAGAGGGCAGTGATACCCCAAAAAAACAAAAAAAACAAAACAAAAATTAGCTATTGCATACCCCATGGAAAACAGCTTAATTCT